>CM052188.1:4597018-4609436 GCA_028455805.1 Lasioglossum figueresi | reverse complement strand
GTAACTGTTGGATATAACATTTCAAGTGACGTTATTTCAAAAGTAATCACCGGCTGTTGATGCAATTTTTAATTGTTTCAGACAAATTTTAATATAGTGGTATCATAGATACAAAATCAATAAAAGTCGTATCAAATTCTTTTGTATCTCGTGCTCCAATATTTTTTGTATATTTGGATATTTTAAATCTAGCTAATAACACAATATACCTAATCCACACTCAAACTTGATAATTAGGTAACTCGATATAATTTTAGAGAACAATTCCACAATTAACTCAAATAAAATAAAATAACATATTGAAGATAACATTTTCAGTGATGTTATTTCAAAAGTGATCACTGTAGTTGATACAATTTTTAATGTTTGTAAACAAATTTTAAGAAAGTGATATCGTAGATACAAAATTAATAAAAGTCGTATAAAATTCTATTGCATTTCGTACTCCAATATTTTTACAAAAATTTCCGTAGGCCATAAATCCGTACAGATCCGCGATCACAGATCTCATTCGAGAAGCGTCCAGGTCTGATTTGCGAGTACCAGCAGGAAAATTCTAAATCTATCTAACAAAGCAATATTACATATAAATCCCGTACGGGAGAAATAACACGGGACCCGTTATCCAGGGCTGGTCGATTCGTATCCATCGACTGTTCGAGGGGCACGTTTTCTCGTGGCTGGGCGAGAGTAGAAGAATTCGCTGATGAAGAAATGTACTCGGTGTATTTTCCGAGGTAGAACCGATCGTGAGTCAGCCTAGCCGTTTGCACAGCAGCTCTCGTTGGCCCTCTGGTCCTTGAAAATCCCTGGAACGACTTTCGAGAGAGCCTAGAGCCTAGAGGCACTGGTCGAGATCGATCAGACAGAGCCCCGGTACGTAGACAAGAAAAGTAAAAACGCGAAGTAAGGGTGGAAAAGAACGGGCTTGGATTCTTGGGTTTCGGATGGGCAAAGAAGAAAGGCAAGAGAAAAGGAGAGAGAGAAACAGGAAGGACATGCTCCAGGAGGCTATTCAAATTGACTCAACGGTCGAGCGAGTCCATTAATTAGCGCGAAATTGAATTAATGCGTTGATCGCGTTCGCACAGGGTGCGAGAGACCTCAACGACGGTCGAATTAAACATTCATTCGGCCGAAATAGGACTTGCACGCCGTGGGACGTCGATCTAGACCAATGAACCGGTAGAGAGAGGGAAAAAGCTAGGGGTTAGACGAGATTCGAAGCGAGATAGTGGACGACCGGCAAATGTGTTGCAGAAGTCAAGTGTGCGAGGACACTCGTGGCACACTGGACGAGACCATTGTTGCGCCAACACAGATGTCCAGAAGAGTCGACGCCCATATGGTCGATTCCTGCCACTGAATTGACTCTCCGAGTATCATCTTCTGCTATTAAATGCAGCAGGGTGCACTTTACGAGACGTTCATGCGGCTCATGCGGGACGGACTTACCTTTGGAACCGGTTCGAACACTTTTTCAAACATTTCGACCATTGTGCCCGCAACTCGAGGATAGAAATCGCTGAAAGGGAATCCTTGAGGATTCAATACCCTTAATTACCTTCCACCTAGCAGTTTTCTGTCCACCTTTTTTCATACCCTTAATTCTTACCGCCGGTTCGTTTTGTGGAAGCATCGCGATGGCGTCAAACAGCTTTAAGGTGAAGGGTAATCACGCGACAAAACTAGGAAAGAAGTAGAATCTAAATAGGTTAAGGGACGAAACATGGGTTTGCGGGCTTCGGATGTTTGGCATTATTTGAGCAAATTTTGGGCTGGTTGAGGACTCATTAAATTGAAATTTTACATTTTATATTAAAATTTTTAAGTTTTGAATTATAATTTTACAGTTTTTTATTGAATCTTTAGAATTTTACTACAGTATCACAATTGTAAATGGTAATTATACAATTTTAGATTAAACTTTTACAATTGCAAACTGAAATTTTACAGTTTTTGATGTAAATATTGAAAATTTACAACTTTAAATTGATATTTTAAGCAGTCGTTTTGACGAGTCTTTACAAAAACGGGAAAATATTAATCGGTTTATAGTGAAAGGGTACTCACGTGACAAAACTAGAAAGGAACTAGAATCTAAGTAGATTTTTGGTCAAAACATGGGTTTGAGGGCTTTGGATGTTTGGTCTTATTTGAGCAAATTTTGGGCTGGTTGAGGGCTCATTAAATTGAAATTTTACAATTTATATTAAAATTTTTTAATTTTGAATTATAATTTTAGTTTTTTATTGAATCTGTGGAATTTTACTACAGTATCACAATTGTAAATGGTAATTATACAATTTTAGATAAAACTTTTACAATTGCAAACTGAAATCTTACAGTTTTTTATTGAAATATTGAAATTTTAGAATTTTAAATTAATATTTTAAGCAGTCGTTTTGACGAGTATTTACAAAAACGGGAAAATATTAATCGGTTTATAGTGGAAGGGTACTCACGTGACAAAACTAGAAAGGAACTAGAATCTAACTAGATTTTTGGTCAAAACATGGGATTGCGGGCTTCGGATGTTTGGTCTTATTTGAGCAAATTTTGGGCTGGTTGAGGGCTCATTAAATTGAAATTTTACAATTTATATTAAAATTTTTTAATTTTGAATTATAATTTTACAGGTTTTTATTGAATCTTTAGAATTTTACTACAGTATCACAATTGTAAATGGTAATTATACAATTTCAGATTAACGTTTCACAATTGTAAATTGAAACCTTACAGTTTTTGATTGAAATTTGGAAATTTTACAATTTTAAATTGATATTTTAAGCAGCCTTTCGGATAATGAGTATTGACGAAAACGGGGAAATATTAATCGGTTTATGGTGAAAGAGTACCACGTGACAAAACTAGAAAGAAACAAGTATCTAACTAGATTTTAGGTCAAAACATGGGATTGCTGGCTTCGGATGTTTGTCCATATTGGAGCAAATTTTGGGTTGGTTGAGGGCTCATTAAATTGAAATTTTACAATTTATATTAAAATTCTTCAATTTTGAATTAAAATTTTACAGTTTTTGATTGAATGTTTAGAATTTTATTACAATATCACAATTGTAAATGGAAATTATACAATTGTAGATTAACGTTTCACAATTGTAAATTGAAATCTTGCAGTTTTTGATTGAAATTTTGCAATTTTACAATTTTAAACTAATATTTTAAGCAGACTTTCTGATAATGGGTATTGACGAAAACGGGGAAATATTAATCGGTTTATGGTAAAAGAGTACTCACGTGACAAAACTAGAAAGGACCTAGTATCTAACTAGATTTTGGATCGAAACATGGATTTGCAGGCCTCGTTTGTTTGTCGTTACTTGAGCTAATTTCGGGTTGGTTGAGGGCTCATTAAATTGAAATTTTACAATTTATATTAAAATTTTTTCATTTTGAATTATAATTTTACAGTTTTTTATTGAATCTGTGGAATTTTACTACAGTATCACAATTGTAAATGGTAATTATACAATTTTAGATTAAACTTTTACAATTGCAAACTGAAATCTTACAGTTTTTGATTGAAATATTGAAATTTTAGAATTTTAAATTGATATTTTAAGCAGTCGTTTTGATGAGTATTTACAAAAACGGGAAAATATTAATCGGTTTATGGTGAAAGGGTACTCACGTGACAAAACTAGAAAGGAACTAGAATCTAACTATATTTTTGGTCAAAACATGGGTTTGCGGGCTTCGGATGTTTGTCCATATTGGAGCAAATTTTGGGTTGGTTGAGGGCTCATTAAATTGAAATTTTACAATTTATATTAAAATTTTTCAATTTTGAATTAAAATTCTAGTTTTTGATTGAATCTTTGGAATTTTACCACAGTATCACAATTGTAAATGGTAATTATACAATTTTAGATTAAAGTTTCTGAATTGTAAATTGAAGTTTTATAGTTACTGATTGAAATTTTGAAATTTCACAATTTTAATTTGATATTTTAACCAGTCTCTCTGATAATGAGCATTCACGAAAACGGGAAGAATATTAATCGGTTTACGGTGAAAGAGTACCACGTGACAAAACTATAAAGGAACTAGAATCTAACTAGATTTTCGGTCAAAACATGGGTTTGCGGGTTACGGTTGTTTGTCCTTACTTGAGCAAATTTTGGGCTGGATGAGTGCTCATTCTAAAGAGCCCATTCTAAAGGTTAAATGCACCACGCTCAACTGATGACTTAACGAGATTATGTTTATATTTAATAATATGAGTATCCAAAGTAGGGAACAAAATCGAGAAACCACCTGCAGATGCGAATGTATTTTTCTGTCTCTAAAAGGCTTTTCTCGTTAAATCATGAGTTGAGCGTTGTGCATTTAACCTTCCTCTATCAAATAAACATTGATGCAGCTCAAAATATCCTCGTATAAGGATAAATGACCGAAGCCCGTGATTGCATTCACGTAGCAGAGATTTCCACACATTACGTTCATGAAGACAGAAGTCTTCTCTGATGTAGAGCAACTCTAGAGACAATTTTAGTTCAGCCAGTTAGACGATATGGCGCCTAGTCAGAACTGTCAACGTGGAATCACAGCAACAAAAATATAAAAGGCTTGAATCCATTCGGATGCATTAATAGCAATAAAGATATTAATAAAAAAAAAGAAAAGAACGTGGAATCACAGCAACACTGAAGCGTTAGGCTGATACATATGTATGTTTATCAGTGCTACCACGAAGAAACTTTTTTTTCTGCACAGAGGTTGGTAACACTGATAAATACACTGGAATCTGAAATTCACATGAGTCTCCTTCCCCCTTAAGACGTCCGACGAAGAAGTTTGAAACACACTTCGCGAGACTGTTGTTATTGGAAGCACTGAAAACTTTGAGAATGCCTGGAATCTTGAACGCTCCAAGGTGGCTGCAGGTTTAATTGCTGTTGTCTTTAACAATATTCTTATGGACATTGTTGTCGCCGTTGTCTCGACGATTTAGCGCAATGGAAATGTTTAACGTCATACCTACAATTTTTCAGGCTACGTCATAGTTTCACACTCGCCCAACGAGTGCTTCTGGCCATTTCATGGCAGCCATTTGCTAGGTCCATTCAAATTTTTATGTATCAATTTTTTGTTTTACAGTGGGGTCATCACGTTTTACCACTTCGGTTCACATGACTATTATTATTCGCAGCGGAAATTGGCTCACGTAGGGTTGAATGGCATTCAGAGGGCTGGTTTTTGCTGATAGACGCGTAGAGGACATATGAAGGTCATCAACTTTTTTTAAAAATAGAAACATATATGTTTTATTACACCACTGCATGCATTTCAAGACGAATACGATGGCCTACTACCACACTCTGTGTCGATATATTTTTTGTAGGTTATGATATAAATATGGTCATAGTGAACTTCTCATATCTCTTGAAAAAATATGTTCAAGAATGTTTGCAAAAGTCAAAAAAGCGTATTAACTACATTGTCGTTTAACAACAAAACAACAATTTATCAGTGAAAAGGGTTGTTTTACATATGAAGGTCATAAACTTTGTTTTAAAATAGAAACATATATTTTTTATTGTACCACTGGATGCATTTCAAGACGAATACGATGACCAACTACCACACTCTATGTCGATATATTTTTTGTAGGTTATGATATAAATATGGTCATAGTGAACTTCTCATATCTCTTGAAAAAATATGTTCAAGAATGTTTGCAAAAGTCAAACCTGATTTTTGAGATCCTACCATTAATTAATCCTGTCAATATTATTTCATAAGTCAGTAAAAGCGTATTAACTTCATTGTCGTTTAACACAACAAAACAAAAATTTATCAGTCAAAAGGTTGTTTTACATATGAAGGTCATCAACTTTTTTAAAAAATAGAAACATATAATTTTTATTGCACCACTGCATGCATTTCAAGACGAATACGATGGCCTACTACCACACTCTATGTCGATATATTTTTTGTAGGTTATGATATAAATATGGTCATAGTGAACTTCTCATATCTCTTGAAAAAATATGTTCAAGAAAGTTTGCAAAAGTCAAAAAACCTGATTTCTGAGATACTACCATTAAATAATCCTGTCAATATTAATTCATAAGTCATTAAAAGCGTATTAACTTCATTGTCATTTAACACAACAAAACAACAATTTATCAGTCAAAAGGGTTGTTTTACATATGAAGGTCATACACTTTGTTTTAAAATAGATACATATAGTTTTTATTGCACCACTGCATGCATTTCAAGACGAATGCGGTGACCTACTACCACACTCTATGTCGATATACTTTTTCTAGGTTATGATGCAAATATGGTCATAGTGAACTTCTCATATCAAACGTAAAAAAACCCGATTTTTGTCAATTTTCATTGTCGTTTAATACAACAAAGTAACAATTTATCAGTCTAAAGGGTTATTTTTAAGGTGTGCAAGGCTAGAATAACTAAAATGACATTTTTATTGTTTACTTGAAAACGATATTCTGTCTAACAAAAATTTTCGATGCCTCTATAATATTCTATTATGTTAGTGGACATATGAAGGTCATAAACTGTTATTTGAAATAGAAACATATTTTGTTTATTGCACCACTGGATGCATTTGAAGACGAATACGATGACCTACTACCACACTCTATGTCGATATATTTTTTGTAGGTTATGATATAAATATGGTCATAGTGAACTTCTCACATCAAAAGTCAAAATACCTGATTTTTGTCAGTTTTTATTGTCGTTTAATAACAAAGTAACAATTTATCAGTCTAAAGGGTTGTTTTTATGGGTTGCATGGCTAGAATAACAAAAATGACATTTTTATTCTTAATCTGAATATTATATTTTGTCTAACAAAAGCTTTCGTCGCCTTTACAATATTCTATTATGTTAGAGGACATATGAAGGTTATAAACTTTTATTTGAAATAGAAACATATTTTTTTTATTGCACTACTGGATGCATTTCAAGACGAATACGGTGACCTACTACCACACTCTATGTCGATATATTTTTTGTAGGTTATGATATAAATATGGTCATAGTGAACTTCTCACATCAAAAGTCAAAATACCTGATTTTTGTCAGTTTTCATTGTCGTTTAACAACAAAGTAACAATTTATCAGTCTAAAGGGTTGTTTTTATGGGTTGCAAGGCTAAAATAACTAAAATGACATTTTTATTGTTTACTTGAAAATTATATTCTGTCTAATAAAAATTTTCTATGCCTCTATAATATTCTATTATGTTAGTGGACATATGAAGGTCATAAACTTTTATTTGAAATAGAAACATATTTTTTGGTGCACCACTGGATGCATTTCAAGACGAATACGATGACCTACTACCATACTCTATGTCGATATATTTTTTCTAGGTTATGATGCAAATATGGTCATAGTAAACTTCTCATATCAAACGTAAAAAAACCTGATTTTTGTCAATTTTCATTGTCGTTTAATACAACAAAGTAACAATTTATCAGTCTAAAGGGTTATTTTTAAGGTGTGCAAGGCTAGAATAACTAAAATGACATTTTTATTGTTTTTCTTGAAAACGATATTCTGTCTAACAAAAATTTTCTGTGCCTCTATAATATTCTATTATGTTAGTGGACATATGAAGGTCATAAACTTTTATTTGAAATAGAAACATATTTTTTATTGCACCACTGGATACTACTATTATTACTAGTATTATTACTACCATACTCTATGTCAATATATATTTTGTAGGTTATGATATAAATATGGTCATAGTGAACTTCTCATATCAAAAGTCAAAAAACCTGATTTTCGAGTTACTACCATTAATGAATCCTGTCTATATTATTTCATAAGTCATCAAAAGCGTCTTAACTTCATTGTCGTTTAACACAACGAAACAACAATTTATCAGTCTAAAGGGTTATTTTTAAGGTTCGCAAGGCTGGAATAACAAGAATGACATTTATATTGTTTACTTGAAGATTATATTCTGTCTAACAGAAACAGTTTCTCGCTGTTTTTAGAAACGTAGTTTTTTTTTGCCGGTCCAATAGTTATTCTCGTGAGAAATTTCGAAAAATCAGTGGTTTCCATTACCGCGACATGAGAAGACCCCCTTAATGCAGTCGGCAATAATTATTGCGAGAGACGGCCGGCTAGTGGAGCCGCATTAACCCGTCGCACATCCAGGCGCACGATATCGATGTGTACTGCATGCAGTACGTTAAATCCGCCTTAAGGAGCGAGCAATAAAGGAGGTGCAGCGTCTCGATAGAATTTATCGTGGCGGGGTTTAGAAGGCTGCGGGGATCTGCGAACTGGGGTGGGTTCGGGGTAGGCGGTACGTCGAAAATTCCGTTTCGCCCAAGAACGCGGCGCAATTCCATCGCATACCTGATTACAAATTCTGCGAAGTTGCTGGTTATGAACGTCGTGCAGCTTGCAATTTCGGTGCTGGTAAACTTAGGGACGGAACTGTGAAGGCTCGGCCGGATTAGGCTTCGGTTTCGAGCGGGTCCGAAGAGATTCTGAATTGAGCGTCGTACTTCCGCCGAGAGGAGAGAGGAGACTTACCGTCTCCTTTTTCCCTTGGCCCGTCCTGGGATAGGGGACGATGGAGACGGTGGGGTGTAACGCGGGAATTAAGATAAGCCGAATCTGATTTCCCCGTAATCTTTTCTCTCTGTTCCGCGTCGAAAGAGTTGTCGGGGCCTCGGAGGCATCGTCGATGATACGGGCGTCTTCTAGCATTTCCAATTCCATCCCTTGCGATCCGTCCGCTTATAAATAGAGGGGGGTTTGATCGCGTATCCCTTTTTTTTTATTGTTTTAAGTGGAGGGGGGTTTGATGCATTTACGCACCGTTCGTCGGGGTCATCGGAACCCCAGAGAAGAGTAAGAGACTCCCTAAATTGGGACTACCCTACGAATCTTCTCCCCTCACTGGCTCCTCTGGCAACTGTTCAGAATAGTCGGAATCGCCCGAACACTATACTTCAGCCAAATGGCTAACAAAATCATTTATGACATAATGGGATTTGATTATTTTTAAGGCTCTTTTGCCTGTTAGAAACTCCTCCATCTTCGTAAGCCTTTATCTTAATCCGCTTCTTCACATTTAATAATTTACCCCGTGGCATGTTAAGAAACATCGATGTAACATATTTTATAAACATAAATCAACCAAGTAAGTATATTTGAATACACAGTATCCTCAGTACTCAGTTTTGCACACAGTACTCACTGTTAAAGATAAACGAATATATCAGCTGGAACTATGGTAATGTCGCTGGAATTCTCAATAAGATATCAAATATCACTGTTATAATTGAAGCTATACGCAACAATCAGAAATACCAATCAAGAAACCAATTGCAATCGAAGAGGCAATCACGCTTATTCGGTGACAATGAAAAACTCAGTCAATAACGATCAAACACAGGAAAAATTTTTAGTGGAACTGTGGAAATTTCGATTACTGTAGAGGATATGGAGGATATGCCTCCACTTTCGTCAGTATAGAGAGAGGTAACACCCACATTTACCATGAAACAGAATCTTTTTTCTTTTTAAATTAAAGACGTGTGGGAAAAATGCATTTACGTACACACAAAAGGGGTAGTGTGGGACTCGGGGGACACAGATGGTCGCTTTCCCGAATACCCACTAAAAAAACCACACGTCTAGGACCGTTGGCCCTTGCCCCCCTATCCTCTAATGTGCCCGAGAGAGCACAGTTTAGGGCCCCGGTTTTTGCATATTTCCTAAACTGCGTTGTAAACCGGGCTAGCACCACTCCTGTTCTTGGCCTCTTTTTGTTAACAGTGAGGATAAACTTACCGTAGGTTTGTGGGGATAAGCGTACCGTAAACACACCTCATCCGGGACAGCCAATGGGACTGCCCGTCTACTATCTGCTTGCCCAAAATAATTCTTCTCCAGCTACCTACTGTCCGCATTAACGCCTGGAGAAGGGGGCTTCAGACTATAACCACGCCTGTTCTTTTCACATCACTCCTGTTCGTGGCCTATCAGCATGAAACAGAACCTGTACTCACTTTTAACATGCTAAATACGGGTACTGGTCCTGTTAACTAGCATAGGCGAAACCTTCTTTCTCTTTTTACCAGGGCGGTGGGGAAATGCTGTTACGCAGACCCCTCTAAGATGAAGTTCGGGGGGTTGTTTAGTTGTAGTGTGGGGCTCGGCTCCTCCTTAGACAGAATTTGGGGGAACGGGACTTATATCCCTGCCCATACCCACTAAACCCCCACCGCCCAGGGCCTAGCCCTTCTCCTCTATGCCCGATGTACCACCACCCGGGGTCCTTCTCTTTACATTCACTCTACTGTATCATTACTCCCGTGGTGTTGGGCGACTCGTCGTATCGGGTCTCTTGAGTCCTCATTTGTGCTTATCCTTTTCCGTATAGCATGGGCTAAATCTGGCCATGCTCTGTCTCTGTACCGACAAAACTGGTGGCAGAAAAGACCCAGGGCGCGAGCACTCTCGTATCCTCTATGTTCACGTGTCCCTGGTCTCGCAGGTCTGGGGGAGTCCTATTCCCCAGGCTCAGGCGGGTCCCATTGAAATACAAGAACAGGCGTGGCAGTGGGCCTGAGGAACGAAGGACTAAGGACCAATACGAAAAGTGGAGGCCCTTAGTCCTTCATAAGCTCGGGCATCAACTACTTGGTAGAGGGGCGGTCCATTGACCGTCCCGGGTGTAAAAAAAAGACGCAGACGGGTCCCGAGAGTACAGGCAATCAAATTATACAGGTGTCGGAGGAAAACTGGACGATTCCTCGCGGAAAAACATGCCGATATTCGACATCCTTTCGATGCCGTCACCTCGGCGACGATGCGACGTCGCGCGCCAGGTGTAAGGGTGAAATATTTTTCATTTGTTGCACGGCCAGATTTCATCGGCTGCCAGCCAGCTAGCACCGTGATCGACGACGAGAATTTTCGTTCGTAGGACAGTTCCGTTTGAGCCCGACGAATAAAACTGTCCCCGCTTGACACGCGATATGCAAGACGCGCGCCGCACCGGCCGAAGATGCATATTTCATCGGGACATCTTGCCTGCAACTGTTTTTACTCGACCGGTGTTACACCGTCTATCTTTACGGCGCCACATTTTCCCTGCGCGTTGTAAATTGTTCGCGCCGAGAATTTAGGACCAGAGAGTGTGGAAGCTTGTTCCCCGCGTTTCAGGCTGGCAGGAACCGTCACTGGGGCCGATGCGATGCGGCTTGACGTGGACGTGTGGCCCATAGATTGATAACACGGTTATGCGTCATGTATTTGCTGGCTGCCCGTGAGAGAATTATTATACCCGGATATTGGATTCCTCAAATTCTGAGGACCACATGGGGATTTTAAGACGATGCTGTCCTTCGATCGTGCCTAGCGGAAGAAATATGCTAGGGGCTTGTAGGGCAACTGTACCGATTACTGCGGACCATACATGTTTTCTTGCATTTTACAAATGTGTACATGTTATGAATGCATACAGATCCGCAGTGTTTTTGTCGTGTCTGATTCAGAGTATCTACTTTTTACGATTTGTCACCTTGTATGACCTTGAAGATAATTGTTTCGTACACGAATAAAAATTCATTCGTCGTATATGTATGGATGTCTTTACATTTGATTTGATGAAGAGGAAAAAATGGAAAATTGCTATGTTTCCCATGGAATTAATTGAACAATAACGATATTGTTCTACGAGGGCCGTTCAATAAGTAACGAGACAAACTGATATAGCCTCTAAACGGTTCCATGAACCAATATGAAACTTTTTCTATATTTCAAATGAGCTCTACATATTGATCGTAAAATGTTTGAATAAACTTAGAATAATTTTTAAATAGCTATATAGTGTAGAATTTGATCGAAACCGTAGCGCTGATAAAATGATTCTAAGTTTATTTCTATATTTCAAGTTGGCATCCTTGTAGCGACTTCTGATCAACTGTTTGACAAGATTTTGTAAACCTAACCTATAATTTAGTCAGTTCAATATGTCAAGTCCGATTGAGAATCGCAGAAGGTGTTAATGGCAGTGAGATCCATGCAAGGATGTTAAAAGTGTACGGGAATAAGTGTTTAAACCGTTCAAACATTTACAAGTTGGTAGAACAGTTTAGAAATGGCCGCGAAAGTGTCGATGATGCGCAGCGAAGTGGACGACCGGTCGAAGTTTCAACATCCTCCCTTGAATTTCGCATTGACGAAATGCATTCAAAACTAGGCTGGGAGATTCTTTCACACCCTCCTTATAGTCCAGATCTTGTCCCTTCAGATTTTCATATGTTTGGTCCCTTTAAGGAGGCTCTACGTGGCAAAAACTTCGGCTCCATCGAAGAAGTCAAGATTCAGGTGCAAAAGTGACTCCGACAGCAACCGAAAGAATTTTACACTAGGAGCATAA
>CM052188.1:4576769-4593150 GCA_028455805.1 Lasioglossum figueresi | reverse complement strand
GTTCGCGTTGTTCTACAACCTCCTAGCAGCTCCCTGATTACGCATCAGGATCGTCTGTGCTTCGCTCCAAGTGACTGCCCAATTTCCCATTGGGGTCGTCCGCGTTGTTCTACAACGTCCTAGCAGCTCCCTGATTATATATCAGGTTCGTCTGCGCTTCACTCCTAGTGACTCCCCAATTTCGCATTGGGTTCTTTCACGAAGTTTCACCTTCCTGGCAGCTCCCTGATTACGCATCAGGTTCGTCTGTGTTTTCGCCCAACCTCCCAGCGGCTCCTCAATTTCGCATTGGGTTCGTCCGCGTTGTTCCACAACCTCTTAGCAGCTCCCCAATTTCGCATTTGGTTCGTTCGCGTTGTTCTACAAGCTCATAGCAGCTCCCTGATTACGCATCGTGATCGTCTGTGCTTCGCTCCAAGTGACTCCCCAATTTCGCATTGGGTTCGTCCGCGTTGTTCTACAACGTCCTAGCAGGTCCCTGATTATATATCAGGTTCGTCTGTGCTTCACTCCTAGTGACTCCCCAATTTCGCATTGGGTTCGTTCACGAAGTTTCACCTTCCTGGCAGCTCCCTGATTATGCATCAGGTTCGTCTGTGTTTTCACCCAACCTCCCAACGTCTCCCCAATTTCGCATTGGGTTAACCGAATTGTTCCACAACCTCTTAGCAGCTCCCCAATTTCGCATTTGGTTCGTTCGCGTTGTTCTACAACCTCCTAGCAGCTCCCTGATTACGCATCGGGATCGTCTGTGCTTCGCTCCAAGTGACTCCCCAATTTCGCATTGGGTTCGTTCACGAAGTTTCACCTTTGTAGCAGCTACCTGATTACGCATCAGGTTTGTCCGCGCTTGACACCATTCCTAGAGGCTCGCTGATTACGCATCAGATTCGTCCTCGCTGTCTATAATCGTAGCGGCTCCCCAATTTCGCATTGAGTTCGTCCGCGTACCTGTAACTAACAAATTGGGACCATATTCCCAAGGTAACAAACCTTCGCCGGCCACTCGTGCTGATCGCGGCTTTGGCTCGTAACACGGGACTAAAACATGATGTGGGAACTTGCGGTATAGCGGGATTCCAGGATAGGAATCCCTAATTGTGATACGACAGAGACAGAATGTGTGAGTAACATGAATCAAAACGTGAATCATAGTGATTAACGTTTTAGATATAAGATCGTCGACATTCCAGTTCTATTTCTGTGGAGCGGTAGTGTCCCCTAATTTTCGCGATCGCGCGAATAATTTTCACGGCTATCGTGCGAACGATTTTGGTAAAACAGTTTTGGTTGGGGGCAATATTACTGGTGGACCAATTGATCCCGATTTGCCAAGTTTCGGCAAACATGCTGCTGGTTCGGAACATGCGACGGGGCATCGATGATTGGGTCGAAGTGCATGTGGGTGCGCATTGAAACCTGGCGATCCGTGAAAACAGGTTCTTTCATACGCGATCGGCAGTAGGAATTCGGAATTTCTGCGGCTAAGCTCGCAGAGTGCTTTTAAGCTACTCGAAGGGATTGCTGGGCCCACCTCTTACGGGATTACCGTGTGCATACACGTGCATTTTGGATCGTATCGTGCTCTGGTCCTGCTAGTTTCTGCATACCTGTGCCCCTCGAAAAGATTATTATGTACATTCATGGACCTCACGTCAGACCGGTACTCCTGCACCGGCCGCAGAATTATTGAGCACTTCAGCATGCCGCGTGGATGTATTTTTCATGCTCTCTCTCCCCTGCGTTCTCCTGACGTGATAAAACACGACAAGTACACGGATGAATAAATGGATAACCTGGTTAGCCATGTGATGATAAGGGGGAAGAATTCCTTTATGAATCTTTTAGCAATATTCGAACGAGTTCGCTCGCACGATACCGCACCGGGGACGGTGGCAATATGGACCACATTTTCTAGTTCGTGGGAAAGTCATATTAAAAATGTAAAAATTACTTTTATGCATGAGTGCCGACCACTTCATCAATATGCGATAACTAGACAGCGGATCTTTATGCAAATTAACAATTTTCTTCCTGGATTCCAACAAACTGCGGTGAAATAGAAATTTATTTTCTGTCTTAATATGTTTAATAGATTGGAAATGACATAGCAGGAGTTTCAAATTCTTCGAATGTTTTTACTGTTTTATATTACACCTGCTCATTTTTGTCCCGAGTACGTAAAGTCCGCTGTCTAGTGATGAATTTTATACATTTATGACAAAAATGAATACGTGAGATACTTATTAAAATTCACTGAACAATCAAATATATATTTTCACGTAGCTTCTATGTTTTATAATTGATTTAGAAGATTTTTATATTGCATATAAAGATCCATAGTGTGGTGATCACTTTGAAATAATACAAGTTTGATTTATACAGACACTGTCCTATATTTTGACCTGCAATTAAATGCATTGTATCGGAAAATCATGTCTTTTGGAATTGGAGTGAAACAGAAATTCAGTTTATTCCTTAATGTGTTTAATAGATTGTAGTAAATCCTTCTAAAGTTTTTACGATTTTAAATTATACCTACTCATTTTTGTCATAAATGTCATATTTGTCATAAGTGTGGAAGTTATGTCATATTTATGGAAGTGTGGCGAAAACTTAGCTACAGAAATCGGGATGGTAATGTAGACCAGAAATGAGAAGGTAAAGAAACATAACATCTGCCATGTAGCGGCACGTTAGACGTTGCGCGATGTTTACTACATATCAACATGGCGGCGCCCTTACCGGTCAAAAACCATTGCAATCATTCAACTTTACACGCCCATAACTCTTGAACCAGTGAATTCCTTACATCAAAACCTAGATTTTCGGCATTTTCTCGTCAAAACCAACAGGATTACATTACAAAAGTTAAGAATTTTTGGTTTCCTAAGGTGAAGTTCAGTAAAGGTTTGTATTTCGCAATTTCATAAAAAGACGCACCACATAACCGTGGAAATCCTTCCTTTACAATTTTTGTTTATCTTTAATGACAACCAAGTTATAATTCGGTATTTTTTAGAAGGATCTATAAAAGTTATCTCAAATGTGTAAGATCTATAGGTGGACTTATAAAAGGTCAGATGAAAAATGTACAGAAAACGATGCTGGTTATTTTTAACTGTATTAAGAGGCCATTCATTAAATTTATACGCCATGCCAACGTTGAAAAGTTTGTATTTGATTTAACCCCAATTGATTTCTTAACCAACGAGGACTATAATAACTAGTTTCTGGATTCAGAGATTTAAAATTAAGGATGTCAAGATACCATTTTGAACGTATTGGAATGATTAAAAATAGGAAGTCATTTCTGTTCAGCTACTGTTTCATTGTAAATGATGCAGAACGTTTGAAGTGTGCATAAAGGTCTGAGTTTGCAATAAAAACGAGCATTGCTTTGTCATTCATTTATTTACGAAACTTGGCTGAACTTCACCTGAGGAAACCAAAAATTTTTAACTTTTTAAAATGTAATCCTGCTCATTTTGACGAGAAAATGCCGAAAATCCAAGATTTAATGTTAGAAATTCACTGGTTCAAAAGTTATGGGCGTGTAAAGTTGAGCGATCTTAGGCATTTCTCTAATTATTTGTAATTTAATATACACGGTGTTCACGACATTACGAGCCAGTGTGAAAAGAATAAAATAAAATAAAAATACCATCTACGAATTGCCATTCCTTTAACATTTAATTCGTTCTTCTATTTTTTCTTAAACTTTCTGATTAAATTGATTTCTTAATTGATTAATTTCATGGTTCAGTCAAGGACTCAAAAAGATCGATTGTTGCTGACTGATCTTTTATTTATTTACCTGTTAATTACCAAGACATAATGGTCATTCTGACACACGGGACATACATACATAGCTTTCTTTGATTCTCTGATTGCAAGTTCCACAGGCCCGATAACAATAGGTTCATTATGCCTTGCAACCAGTCAAGTCCATTGTATGTTCTCCATTCACAAGAATATATTTTCCAGACATTATTGCTTGTACTATTAACTTCTTTTGACTTCGACTAGCAATAATGTCACCAACTGCAAGCCAGTATTTTACACGAATCAGTAACGTTCTCAGAACTTTTGCGTTTTAATATGTAGCAATTATACAGGGTGGGACGTTATAAACAGGTCACCTGAATAACTCGCTTGCTTTTGAAGATGGAAAAAAATACATCTATTCCAGTTGACCTTGAGTGACCTTGAATGACCTTAATAATAAGTCATTGTGCTCGTCTTGAAACTCACTATCAGAATGTAAATAAAAAACCATACCGTTCCATTTACAAAAACAGAGTTGACCTTCATATCTCCTTGACGTCTCCATCTGTAAAAAAATTAGTAACATCAGATTATGAGCGTCTCGATACCAAGTCAATTTCCTGTGATTCATTTTCTTCTATTTTCAAAAGCAAGCGACTTATTCAGTTGACCTGTTCGTAACGTCCCACCCGGTATATTATATGTATACAACAAAACACAAAATTTAACTTCGAAGTGAAGTAATATGTAATTGCAAATCATATAATTTTTGTAAGTTTTGCAATACTATTTTCCTTTCTCTTTGATGTACTATAATGTATAACATCCACGTGTCTTATAACATTTTCACTAGACAGTTGGCCACAGTTCGTTGAAGTTTACGAACTTATAATTAACTGTGCAATCACTTTGCATGCCAATGTAACCCCATGTCGCGGTAACAAATTTGTTGAATATTAATGCATAACTTATATTTCAATTTCAGTCTTTGATTATTTAGAAGAATATTTAATGTGATCACACCTTTTGCATATTTCATATCATCACACCTTTTTGCTGAAATTGTTTAACACTAAAATTAGACATATTTGTTGAATGTCAATGCATATCAATGCATATTAACCTATAACTTCTATTTCAATTTTAGTCTTTGATTATATAGAAAAATATTTAATGTGTTCACACCTTTTGCATATTTCATATGTTCACACCTTTTTGTTGAAATTGTTTAACACTAAAATTAGAGATATTTGTTGAATGTCAATGCTTATTAATGCATATTAACCTATAACTTATATTTCAATTTCAGTCTTTGATTATTTAGAAGAATATTTAATGTGATCACACCTTTTGCATATTTCATATGTTCACACCTTTTTGCTGAAATTGTTTAACACTAAAATTAGACATATTTGTTGAATGTCAATGCTTATTAATGCACATTAACCTATAACTTATATTTCAATTTCAGTCTTTGAGTATTTAGAAGAATATTTAATGTGTTCACACCTTTTGCATATTTCATATGCTCACAACTTTTTGCTGAAATTGATTAACACTAAAATTAGACATATTTGTTGTATGTGTCAATGCTTATCAATGCATATTAACCTATAACTTATATTTCAATTTCAGTCTTTGAGTATTTAGAAGAATATTGAATGTGTTCACACCTTTTTGCTGAAATTGTTTAACACTAAAATTAGACATATTTGTTGTATGTGTCAATGCTTATCAATGCATATTAACCTATAACTTATATTTCAATTTTAGTCTTTGAATATATAGAAAAATATTTAATGTGTTCACACCTTTTTGCTAAAGTTTGTATAACACTGAAATTAGACATATTTGTTGAATATTAATGCATATTAAAAATAATCGCCATCGTTTTCTATACAATTTTCATCCTATTTACATATAATTATTATATTATATTAGTGCAAACATATACATATATACGTATATATTTAAATTATAGTTTGTGTTCCAAAAAAGATTTATTTTAATTTAAATGTATGCACGTGGATGTATGTAAATTGTTTGCATTTTGTTAATGCATTATGAATACTATGAATAAAGATGATTATCTCATTAGGTAAAATTTGTTTGTTTGTTAAATATGTATAATTGACTAACAAAGTTGTATTCTTTAAAGTTCAACCATTGAATTTTATTTTCAAATCGGGCACGAACTTATACAATCATCTAGTATACAGTTAGGAGCATAACTGAATTGCAATTTTTCAAGATTTTCGACCTTCTTACCAATTTTGATCGTTTATAACTCGTACACCATTAACCTAACATACCTGACCTAACCTGACATTTGATCCATGTATGTTAACCAATTTCAATGAAATTTTCAGAACGTATATAATTTATACGAGTTGGCCAGACACATCTTTGAAATTTTCGTTACTGGCCCAGCTCAAAATTTGTAAAAATCAATTTTTACCATTGTTTGTCACAATTTCGACCAAATGCATGGTCGAAATTTTCTTCAACGTATTTTTTAGACGTCATTTACTAAACTAATTCTTCTATCCTCACAGAGAAATTGAAGTCGTTTGGTCCGTTCATAAAAAAGTTATTCTGATTTAAAGTGGTGTGATTAGTAGACTGCGGATTTTATGCATTTATGAAAAAAATGGGTATGCAGAATTTAAAACAGTGAACCTATTAAAAAGATTTAAGGCTGCCAATGCATAAGTTTCACGTTAATAAGAGAATTAAAACAAGAAAGAAATTTTTGTTTGGTACCTGTGTCTTGCAATCAATGCAAACATTTTTTATTTTGCATAACGATCCGCAATCTAGTGACGAGTTATGCTCTTAACTGTATATGGTCTAAGGTTCAATCCGATCCGAGAAAAAGACACGCGACGCGATCTTGTCCGTGACCGTTAACTGTGCTCCGCAAATTCTCATTTCATTCGTGGTACCCCGTATTGATTGTTTATCCTCTGATTAATGGAGTATCGAGCGATCAGGTTAATTGCGGAACACGATAAAGTCATGTAAATACGGTTATTCCGTGTCTCGCTCGGCATGTACACGTCAGCTGACCTTTATTACATTAATCGAATGCAGTCCAACGACATACGGAATGGATTCCAAACGTTCCTCCGATCCGAGTTCCATCGATAAGGTAACTAATCATGGTTCGAGCAAATATGACATATGCATCAGAGGGTAATCGAAGATAAGTTGTACCGTAAATTCAACGAATATTAGTGGCTCTCTGTAGCATCTCGACCTCTCACAGAACAAATGTGGTGTTAATAAATGTGCCGTTGATTATGAAAGTGGTCGTCGTTTATGTGAGAAGTGATGAAGTGTGTGAAAGTGAATATTACAGAATTATACAGATTGTTAAACGATTCAAAGATTTCTTGTACGTGAGTGGTTTGAAAAGTTCGCGACTTAATGGGAACTAGGTTATTTTAAGGTTATGTCTCGCGACTTAATGGGAACTAGGTTATTTCAAGGTTATGTATCGTGACTTAATGGGAACTAGGTTATTTTAAGGTTATGTATCGCGACTTAATGGGAACTAGGTTATTTTAAGGTTATGTATGAAATGAATGTCGCTTCAAGATATAACAACAAAATTTAAAATATTATTGCCATCTATGGATGCGGCCGCGAACTTTTCAAATTGCCCACGTACAATTTCTTTCTATCTTTATGATCGATTATGGATATACATGATGGTGGACCTTAGTTATACTTGGCAGAAATTATTTCGCTTTTATTTCACGACTCCACCTAGAATTGTGCCACTGGATGAAAAAATAATCTGGGCGAAATTTGAATTTAATCGAATAACGGGAAATACTCCCGCATCGATTTTTAAATTTTTTAAATTTTGTAACTCGTTTTTCTCCACAGCAGTATATTATCAGTACATATGTTTATATATCGTTGAATTGGTCTTTTTACGCACTATAACAGTATAGAAACAAAATGTAATATTGATTACAAAAAAGAATTCGTAACCTTGAAATCTCAAAAATTGACATTTAAAAAATTTATTTTTCTTTTGCATTATATTTAATTTATTAAACAGTATAACTTTTGTCTAAGAAATTTATAAATTTTTTTATAAATAGCAAAGATATATATATAAAAAGTCAGACTACATGGGATTGCTAACCCATATGATTTATTTCAAAACTTAATCTCATCTTGAATTTAAAACTTCATTGAACAAATTGTTGTAGTGTATTTTATTCATTTAGAACAAATGAAATAATTCGAAATATAATATGCGAGCGACTAATCAAACGAAACATCCGTTGAAACCAATTCACGACTAAAGAACGTAAAAGATAGTCCACTAGAAACTAGAATAAACACTACGTAGAAGAAATGGACAGAGAATGGATGAACAATAAACTGGTAACTAACTACCTAGGGGAATGCGTAGAGCCACGCAATCTGGCCAAGAGAATGGTAAAACGAATCGAGATTTATACATCCGGTCAAAATGCACCCACCCTATGAAAATTAAGCCTAGAACAATGGATTGATCGATCTATAAAAGGGACGACTTCTCGTAAGGAGAGTCGGTTCGTCAGTTTTTCAGTTTTTAGTTCAGACAGATAGTCGGTCAGTCGCTATCCAAAGTCATTTCGTTATACAAAATAATTCAAGTCAAGATCCTTGCTTCAAGTTAGTCAGCATTTAAAATCATAGCGACATTTCTCGTTCGTTGCAAAATCGTTCAAATATTGCTGCATCAAATAAATTATTTTATTTCCAAAGTTGTACACATACTTTAAAATAAATAGGATTATTTTCTATTTACCATTTAAAATACTATTTTCCCCACAACTGGTCCACCTTAATATACATATAATGGACCCCATGCCACAGATCGAGAAACCCAAACTGTTGTCACACATATTGCGCATAGAATCGGATGCGAGCGACCGGCATGTATCGATTGTCCACAGAGATATTATTTTCGTTGCGCACATTAGCTAGCAATTTCGATATTGCGAAATGATTTCATACCGGACACGCGATTCCCATCACAAATACGAAAGCGTGTCGGCATCCCAACGCGCGTCGATCAGTTAGATTTTAAATAATACGGCCGCGGATGAAGTTGCAAATTCTACCGCGAAATGAGCGCAGAGGATTCAATATTGAATTGATAGTGAACACGTACACACTGGTTGAACGCAGGATTTTCGTTCCCCATTCGTTGCGTACTCGCGTCCGTCGATATACATATTTCGGTCGTCGCTCTTTCCCTTCGATGTACGATTAATTGCTTTTCTACCAGGCCAACAGATACTTTCAAAATGGTTGTCGACGCGTCATTGATTAACGGCGAACCTTTTATGTATGTACAGTCAATGTATCCGAAATGTATTCCAACGAATCCTCTCTGTGGAGGTCCGATCACGCTCACTCAATTCGTTTAATGCGCCGAAATAGCGAAACTGAATGAAAAAACAGTGTTACACTTTTGTATGTTAGTAATTCTCTGTGGAAAAGCTACGATGGATTTCAATCAACCAATAAATTCATTAGAAACGCGCCGTCAGGTTGTTTAAAATGTGACCCTGTTGAATAATGTCGGAGCAACTTAATGCGCAACTTGATATCAACGTCGAGGACTAAACATCGTAAGTAGACTGCGGGTCTTTATGGAAAATAAAAATATCCTACTTCAATTGCAACAAACTGGAGTAATAGAAATTGATTTCCCTTCTTAATATACTCGTATGTAATAGGTCGAAAATAATGTAATAGTATTTTTAAATTCTACTAATGTTCTTTCACTGTTTGAAATCACGCCACTCGATTTCTGTCATAAATGCATGAAATCTGCAGTCTAATCATAACGAAGAACTTCTCCATACAAGGAGAAGATGATGACCCACAAAAATTTTAGAGCTGAGATTTTAAGGAAAGGCGGCGAGGGGGGAGAAAACCCTGAATATAAACTTTCAATGGCGGGTCTTTATTAGTTCTCCCGATATTAATGACGAACTGTCAGAAATCACGTTTTCCAGGTCACCCGCTATTTATAATTTTTCGTTACGTACACGTAACGAAACTAATTATTAACTCGCCCGCGATTCAGAAAACCCAATCGGACCAATACACCAATTTGCGAACCATTACGGTTAGTTCTTTGCAGAGAAAAATCAAAAAATTATATGATAAATATCTTCATGGATGAAGACTGGCAATAAAGCCGGGACACGTGTCTGCAAATTTTGTCCCTGGAACCAGCACAAAAAGTTTAATTAAAATCGGTGACCCTACAGGTGTGACCTCTCGTTGTTAGTACAATACTTTCACGGGGCACTGTATTAGGCAAGGTCGAGCAGAGACGCGATCCTCTTTGGCCGTGCGGCATGAGCGTCGAGCGCAAAAATGAAATTACAAGGGATCTGATTCGCAGGACGCGGATGACATTAACAAGCGGATCGGGCGCACTCCAGCAAGAATGGGGGTATCAATTTTCCAGGGAGGCTAATATAATTGAGATATACTGTGTACACAAGCACGAATCACCACGAGGGAGTCTCTCCTAAGGCTAATAAATCGTGCATAATTCAAGTCCCCTTACGTAGCCTGCAATGCGCCGATACTTTTGAATAATGTAACCTGCCCTCTCCCCCCATCGTCGTCGGGTAGGGTTGCCAGTCGACGTAGCATGCGCTTAAATACTCGGGGCCGGTTTGTACCTCTGACAGCCGTAGCCTGGAAATCGCGGACGGAATTGATTTGCTACGCTTTACGCCGATTTATTCCACTTCGCTGTATTTTACGCGCTTAAGCCGGTTAACGACGAACCTCGTGGCCAGAGCCCGTCTCGTCGTGAGAACTTTCCGGTGGAGGACAACGCCGGTGCATTGAGGACTCTTGTTCGATGTCTACTGGTGATTTTATCAAAGATTCTCTACATTGTTTGCCTGGCGAAGATCAGATAGTAGGACTTCGTGCAGGAGAACCAACACAAACTTCTCAGATATTACGGTCGATTGCGGTGCACTGATCGTTCGTCAGAAGATGGCGGCGATTCCGACGTGGGGCGCAGAGGATCTGCGAGACCCCATTCTTGACGCTAAGCTGCGGACCCAAGTTTGCGGAGCCCACTCTTGACGCCAGGCTGTGGATCCCAAGTTGCGGACCCCACGTTGCAGACCCCAGGCTGCAGACCCCAGGTTTCGGACCACAATCTTACACTTAGGTTCTAGCGGGAACCGTCGACATAGGAGCTCAGCGTCACCATATCGCTCTGTTCAAGAGACACTAATATTTGCTGTCTTTATCAAGCGATTCGGCCAATAGAGGAAGACGTGTCCCTACAAGTTGCTCACCTCCATCTCATGATGGAGGATCAGTACATACCCATCGTGTGTGTCTACTAACGCGATCGAATCACGTTGGGGGGTTGGTTAAAAAAATACATGCTGTTAAAACGTAGTGTGAAACGTTCCCTGCCTTGAGAGCTCACGCACCATCAAATGGCCAAGGCACATTTCGCTACGTTCAGGCGAAGCTGCAAAGAAATGAAATAATTCTTATAGAGGGTGCTTCTTAAGGCAAGGACTCTAGGAATGACTCTATGGTACGATCGACCATCTGAGAGATCTGAGAGGTTGTCAGTAACTTCTTTCTTAGCATCGAGCCATTGTCATTTCTTTAGTAGACCGGTTCAGCAGCTAAGATGTGGCACATAGTGACAAGTATAATTAGTAGGCTCCTTAAGTTATGCGTTCAATTTAGCCTTCTAGGTCTAAGAGACCGTGTTGTAAAATACACATCGGTGATGGTCTTTCGATTGTACACGGCACCAAGTGCAATATTCAAAGGGCTCCACTGTAAATGATACATCGGTGTATTTTCGTATCCGGGTTGCAATCGAGGATTCAAAAGTATAAAAAACACTTGTGGAATATTGGTATTAGCTATATTAGGGAAAGAGGCGGATACACAGTATGATGACATCTCGGAACTTTAAATCCAGCTGGATCGGTCGAAGTTTAGCAGTCTGGGACGCGACGGTGTATAATAGAGAGTCTACAGCGACGCGAGTACAGCCTGGCATTAATCTCAGCTCCAATGAAGTGTTCCACGACGAGGCAAAGTTTTATGGGGGTAGTAGTCGATGGATCAATTTCCGCGGCGAGCATGCATGTCGCATGCAAATAACCGGAAAACTCCACGGTCAGCAGGACCAAAAGTTTATCCATATACTCGGCTGCAACTTGGGTCCGTTCTTCTAAGCGTCCATGAAAAGTTCGCCGGTCGTAGGTTTACAGGGCGCGCGAGCACCCTAGGGTTCCTGCTGCTTCCTCGATCCAGGTACCCTTTCTCCCTGGGATCGCTGGCGACGAAGCTCGCTCGAGATTCGCGCGAGGGAACATTCGCGTGTAGTCCTCTGAATTAAAGTTTAAAGGAGCAAAGTTTCCCAGGAACCTGCAAATTCTATCGGAACCGAGGGGAACAAGGATTCGAGTTAGCATCCAGACCCCCGAAATTCAACGCTTCCGTCAGAATCGATCGAACTACGTATCTCCGCCGACACCCAGTCACTCTGCTGTAATATCGACGCTTCATCAGATCACGCCTTACCTAACTTAGGCACGAAACAATATTCGCATGATGGACCGATCTCGAAGTCTTCAATGACGGCCAGCATTTCGTCCCTCAACGGTTCATCCGCTAATTGGAAGCTGTGGGGAAGCTAGGGCAATAATCATGGTGTTAATTTCCACGATCGATCCGGATATGATCGTTCGGACTTTGAATGTTCTTGCGCCGGGTGTGCCGACTGTAAACAATTCTAATTCGAAGGACCAGTTTCGAAACTCGGAAGGAGACAAAAAACAACAAGTACTATTGAATGCCTATAAATCTAGGTGTGCTCTGAGACGCTTCTGATAACAATCTAGCGCAATGTAGGTGCTGGCTAACTGGAGGATCTCGAGTTAGCAAGCTCAACACCTCGGCCCACCCTACCTCTTCAGGGTTATATCGCTTCTTTCGGAGGTGTGGTAGTGGACGGAATTAAAACTAGATGCGTGAAGCGGGACCAAGTAGTCGTCAAGACCGCACATGTTTGACGATCGAAGATAAGGTTTTTCCAGACATCTGGAAACCATGCGTGCTGTAGCTTTCAGCACCCAGCCGCGCTGAGCCCAAGAGACGACAATTTTACGCGTTTTATGGCGAGACACTGCATCGAAGGTACCTACGTACGGACGGCAATGCCATTAAAGAGGTAAACTCGTTTTTCCAGGATTGCAAGAGTGCGGGATGCGCCTTCTTATTTCCCGATAATACCAAGATGCGGTTTTACAGTTGTCAGTAGCGATAGATGAAAGATCAATCTAGGTTGCAATCGCCTTCTAAAGTCCTATTTTTTCGTTTACGAGGCGTAATTTTCATTATTCGGAAGCACGAATGAGCTACGTGCTGCCGAATAACGCAAATTACGTCTCGTAAACGTAAAAATAGGAGTTTTGAGGGCAATCGCGGTCTAGATCGATCGTTTATCTAGTGTTTTTGATTACTGAAAAACCCCATATTTGTACTATCGAGAAATGAGAACGTGCATCCCACAACCTTGCAATCCTGGATACGAGTATACCCCCTTAAACTAAGTGGCGATCACAGGCCCAACGCTGTAGGCAAACTACAAAAAGTCACGTACTGGCAATGCTGCCAGTTGCAATTCAAACGGATACCATTCCCTCTCCTCCTTTCCCCCTTCCACTATCCCATTCCACTACATGAGCACACTCCAGCGTCCCCCACTAAGACCGGACACTGGTCGCGCAGTCGCACAGCGTGTCTGGTCATCAGATAGGGGGTACCTGTATTCCCCTCGATTTTCTTTCGGACGCTCGATCTAGCAGTCATTTCAAGCTTTCAAGGAACTCGAACATTTTTGGGATACCCTCTATTATAATGGTAGTTGTGTCTTATTATGGTTATTAACCCTTTGCACTCGGAGATATTTTAACTCGAAAATTAAACAGTTCTTCTGATCTAGAATATTTCTATTCCCTATGATTTTTAAAATTTTAAGGACATGAAATTGGTATAATACTTCATACAAGATATAGATGTTTAGTAATTGATTAGATACCGAATATTATTTTGAATAATGGTAACAATATTTTAAATAATGGTAACAATATTTTGAATAATGGTAACAATGTTTTGAATAATGCTAACAATGTTTTGAATAATGGTAACAATGTTTTGAATAATGCTAACAATGTTTTGAATAATGGTAACAATATTTTGAATAATGGTAGTGCAATTTTTAGTGGCGCCTCAAAGTCACCGTTCGAGTGCTAAGGGTTAAATAGTAGATAATTAATTTTTCGTTACGTCCAATTTGTAATTCATCTGCTGCATTTGCAAGTCGATTGATGCACTGAAGTCCAACAAATGGTGGATTAAGAGTCCGTAAATACCAAGCATCCTATTATTTCGGAAAAACCATTCTAGTAAAAGTGTGCCATTGTTTTTTTATCGTTTTAACAAACCGTTAAAATCAAACAACGAAAACGATTTTCAATATACTGTGCAAATCAGAATTCCATTATTTATAATTGGATACAATGTTCTGAACGTAAACAGAATCACTACGAGGATTTCTACGCAACATTTATTTTCTATTTTGAGTGCTGGGACATTTAAAACAAATATTCTTTAATATAGGGAAAAATGACTTGTAATGAAAAATATACATGTTAGGAGGTGGACAGATGTAATTATTATCGACAATATGAAATGTCAACTTAAAATTCAATTACAGAGTTCACGACAGTTAACAAATTACTTTTCACGTCGTGAATGATACAGGATTCTTCTACAACATATTCATATAAAAATAGTGATAAAATACTTTCTCTTCTTTGATAAATCTCATCGAGTATTTAAATACTTACGAATAGACAGCGGATTTTATAGACTTATGACGAAAACTAGCAGGTGTAATTTAAAATAGTATAAACTTTAGAAGAATTTAAAAATATTGTTATATTCGTACATTCATAAGGCAAGTGACACAACTCAAAATATATTTCTAAATGAAGTATAGTAATAAATACATTCAATTTTTAAAACCCAGTGTTTAAGTAAGAACAAATTATTTTACATTTCTAAGTTGATTCATATACAATAAAAAAAGAATTTTCAAATGACTTTCCTGTAAAATGTCCTTTTTTTGGACTTTACACTCTTTTATGAATGAACGATATTATTTTCAACCTATTAAACATATCAAAAAAGAAACTAACTTTCTATTTCACTCCAGTTTATTGCAATTCCGATAGAAAATTTTAATTTTGCATATAGATCCGATATCTACTTATGAAATATGTACTTGTAACACCGCAGTTATATTCTAGATTATTCCAGTTTGGAGTGATACTATTTTAAAGCGAATATTCTCGAACTCGACTCGATATTTTCGAAGCGCGTGTAGCTGCAAAATGTTCCTTTTTCGGGATACTAGCAGTACTAGGTGATAAGGTTCCTAGCCCGAATACTCGGGACCAATTTCACCGCCGATAAAAATTTGTGGATCCGAGGCTTTCGCGGGCGGTGTCGATATTTGGATTTACTGCGGTTTCCAGCTGGGAGCGGCATCCATTATTTGCGAATCGATATTTCTGAACCCCGGATACCTCTATGCGAATGTTACCCGTAACAATAAACTCAAGTACAAATATGGACTTACGTAAAACAAGTATATATATATATATATATATATATAGGTACGTTACCGTCTCGTTTGTCTTCCTCTTTCATCTTTCATCGATCCAATCGAAACGTTTGGGACAAATTCAACCACTGAAAGCGAGTCTCCGTTCTAGCGAGAAAACTCATTCAAATCGACATTTAAGTTCTCACAAAGTCTAAATGGACTTCTAAACATCAGATTTTTCAGATAGGGAATCATTGTTTCACGTTTTTTGATCTTGACCATTTGATTGCGAAACAAGCGTCCGTAATACTTTTGACACAGTTCTCTTGATGTTCCCTTGGCACAACAACACGCGATAATGTGACCTTCTATCAGTGCTGCCAGATGATACACAAACGGATACTAGTCCCTCTCCTATTTTGCCCTTTCACTATCCCATACCACTACTATGAGAACACTCAAGCGTCCCGCACGGTGTTGCCAGATGATATCCAAACAGATACCATACTTTCTCCTCCTTTTCCCCTTCCACTATCCCATTCCACTAATATGAGCACACTCCAGCGTCTCCTACAGTGCTGCCAGATGATATCCAAACGGATACTATTCCCCCTCCTACTTTTCCCCTTCCACTATCCCATTCCACTACCATGAGCGCACTCCAGCGTCCCCTACAGTGCTGTCAGATGATATCCAAACAGATACCATTCTCGCTCTTTCATTTCCCCTTCCACTATCCCATTCTACTACCATGAGCATACTACAGCATCCCCCACAGTACTGCCAGATGATGTCCAAACGGATACTATTCCCTCTCCTCCTTTTCCCCTACCACTATCCCATTCCACTACCATGAGCGCACTCAAGTGTCCTCCACAGTGCTGTCAATTGATATCCAAACGGAAACCATTCTCT
>CM052188.1:4557320-4567565 GCA_028455805.1 Lasioglossum figueresi | reverse complement strand
ACTAGACTGCGGATTTTATGTATTTATGGCAAAAATGAGTAGATGTATTTGAAAACAGTGAAAACATTAGGAGAATTTTAAAATACAGTAAAATCGCGATATTTTTCCAACGGCTGTGTTCTGCACGGAGACATATGGTGTAGGGACATTATTTTTGGCTGCTTACATTACCGGACTCAAAATTTGTGTCTTTCTCCTATAAATTATGATGTATTTCGTGTGTAATCCAGTAGATTTTTGCCTGGGGACCCTGCATACCGAAGTTTCGATTCTGTAGAAACAATGGTTCAGAAGTTATCCTTGCTTAAAGTTGTTCGTTATTCAGTGTTTTAGACAGGTAAGGGCATCGCCATATTGGTTTGTAGTGACGATCGCGCGCCGCTTACCGAGCAGAACCGCCAGATGGCAGCACGAGCACGCGTTAATGCTGATAATATAGAGAGGGAATTGCGATTGTTGTTTACTGTCCGCGTCTCTTTCTTTCTCATACGCTGTCCTTCCTTGCACCTGAAACTTTCATCGTAGATTAAACCACTAAATACAATCGAAATTATATCGTGTTTGGTGTCATTTTAATCAGAAAAGTGCCAGAAATAAGTTAGTGAAAGTCCCATAAAAAAACAGTGAAAAATGAAGAAGTTTTGTAATTCGATTAGCAGTGGTTCACACCGATACGCTTCGGCTGCACGATCAGTATTTACATGCTGTCCTTTTCTACGTTCGGCTTCAATTGTACTCTCGGCACGGTCGACGCGGTAGACGCCATCATAAAACATAATGTCCCTACACGATATGTCTTATACAATTAAAATCAATAAAAGGTTTATCCATTTCAAATATAATAAATCAAAAACTTATTTGTTACTGTACTCAGGTCAGAGAAATGTGTAACTCCATTTAATGTTCTTAAACCCACCTTTCTTCTAAACGTTTTCCTAGAAAACTCGCGGTACGATCACTGTAGAACTCAAACAATGGAGTAGCTCCATTTTCATATTGAATGGCTCATTTATTGGACGTGCAGTCGCAAGGAATAACCAAATTTCGAATCTAACGAAGGTGATATTTATTTTGACTTTGTTGTATTGTGGGATTGATGAATCGTCTCGTCACCAGTTTTTTTTTTTAGCGAACGTAGAGTGCTGGTTACGCTGGACGACGAAGCTTTGTCACGAACTCGGTATCGACTCGGCGACCATCGACCATTTCATATTGCAATAAACGGAAATGTTTGACAACCGAGCAGGTGTGCCGAGCCAATGACTCCGAACATTTCGTAGACATTATTCCCGCCGTTATATCAACTCGCGAAAATTCATGACACCGGGTTTACGATTGCATTCAACTCTTCGCCGCGGATTTACGATTGTTTTGCTCTGAGATAGTAACGGCGGCCTTAGCACCGACGCGACCCACCGTTCTCGACAAAATATTGGCAATTGCATTCCCTGTAACGGACGACTGGTAATAACAGCTGGCGGCCGGGATATATCCTCGAAAGGCGAAGACAGCGCGTCGCCTATGGACGGTTACCCCAACTGTGACCCTAAAGACCGGTTCATACTCGTCAGTTCAGGCCTTCGGACAGAATATGGTTGCCCTGGTTCTTTGTTTCTAGCATTTACAAACGGACAAACCTGCCAGGCTTCGTTCCGATATTTCTGTGGTTGTCACGAAGAACGCCGTATGTCACATACTTTCACTTACGAGATATTGCCGTTTGAAGTTTCGATCAATAATGCCTTGACATAGGACATCGATTGAATTGCATTATTTTGTTGAGCCCTTCGAATTCGTTTTCATGAGTTTTTCCATGGTAAATACATGAATCCTATATAGAGCTCAATTAATGCATAAAATAAAATTTTTTTAAATTGTTACATGCAGCGTTTTTTCTTGCAACTACAGATTTCTTCTCGACACTGTGAAAGCACTTACCTCGAATGTCTGAGCATTTCACATGGCACAAGAAAAAATGTTTTTAGGGACACAGTACCCAGTTAAACTATCGGTATCTCTCCTTTACAACATGGAAATAGGATACGTTCCAACCAATAGGTGAATTGTTCTTAAATAATTCATCATTTTATACGCAAATGTTATTATACATTTCTTTGATCTGCAAATTCTTCCACCGGTTCAAGTGTGAAAAGATTTTTTAAAATATGGTCGTATTCTACGATTCTTCCTCTTTAAAATTCCGTTCTGACTGCTCTTTGCTTTACCGGACTCAAAATTTGTGCCTTTCTCCTATAAATAATTATGTATATGGCATGTAGTCCAGTAGATTTGTACCTGGAGACCCTGCAGATCTAAGTTTCGATTCTGTAGGATCAATGGTTCAGGAGTTATGCTTGCTTAAAGTTGAGCAATCTGCAGTGTTTCTGACAGGTAAGGGCGCCGCCATATTAATTTGTATAGGCGATCGTGCGCCGCTTACCGAGTAGAACCGCTAGATGGCAGCACGGGCACGCGTTAATGCTGATAATATAGAGCGGATATTGCGATTGTTGTTTAAATTTTGGAAGACATAGCCACGATGTTGCGTTTTAACTGGTCTGTGTTAGGTTTGCGTTCGGAACGAAGGTACTTCACTGTGGAATTAATTTCCGCTCCAAAATTTCCAAATATTCATGAATTGTTTTCAAAGTGATGGGTACGCCTTGTATGTGTTATAAATAGATAGCGCATTTTATGCATTAACGGCAAAAATAAGTAGGTGTAATTGAAAACAGTGAAAACAGTAGGAGAATTTAAAAATACAGTAAAGTCGCGATATTTTTCTATCGGTTGTGTTCTGCATGGAAACATATCGTGTAAGGACATTATTTTTGGCTGCACTACTTTACCGGACTCAAAATTTGTGCCCTTCTCCTATAAGTTACGATGTACTTGGTATGTAACCTAGTAGATTTGAAAGAGGAGATCTGAGAAATCGTGGTTTCGATCCTGCAGGATCAATGGTTCAAAGGTTATAGCTTCTTAAAGTTGAGCAATTTAGAGTGTTTTAGTTAAGGGGTCGGTCATATTGGTTCGTAGCGACGATCGCACGCCGCTTACCGAGCAGAACCGGTAGATGGCAGCACGGGCACGCGTTTATGCTGATAATATAGAGCGGGTATTGCGATTGTTTGAATTTTAGAAGACATGGCCACGATGTTGCCTTTTAACTGGTCTGTGTTAGGTTTGCGTTCGAAACGAAGGTACTTCACTGTGGAATTAATTTCAGCTGCAAAATTTCCAAAAATTCATGAACTGTTTTCAAAGTGATGGGTACGCCTTGTATGTGTTATAAATAGATAGCGCATTTTATGCATTAACGGCAAAAATAAGTAGGTGTAATTGAAAACAGTGAAAACAGTAGGAGAATTTAAAAATACAGTAAAGTCGCGATATTTTTCTATCGGTTGTGTTCTGCATGGAAACATAGCGTGTAAGGACATTATTTTTGGTTGCACTACTTTACCGGACTCAAAATTTGTGCCCTTCTCCTATAAGTTACGATGTACTTGGTATGTAACCTAGTAGATTTGAAAGAGGAGATCTGAGAAATCGTGGTTTCGATCCTGCAGGATCAATGGTTCAAAGGTTATAGCTTCTTGAAGTTGAGCAATTTGGAGTGTTTTAGTTAAGGGGTCGGCCATATTGGTTTGTAGCGAGGATCGCACGCCGCTTACCGAGCAGAACCGCTAGATGGCAGCACGGACACGCGTTTATGCTGATAATACAGAGCAGGTATTGCGATTGTTTGAATTTTAGAAGACATGGCCACGATGTTGCGTTATAACTGGACTGGGTTAGGCTTTTTTTTCTTTTAAATTTATACGGCGGTGGGGAAAATGCAATTATGTACGCAGTGTGTGACTCGCCTGAGCCCTACCCGCTGAAAACCTCATCGCAGGGGACTTGCAACCCACTCGAGTCCGGCTCGGTGTGAAATGCACGAAGGGTCATACCTCAAACGTTTGAGAGATATTTCCTCTATGATAGTGATATTACTGTGTCACCGTGCTGCCATCTAGCGACTCTGTTCGGTAAGCGGCGCGCGATCGTCACTACAAACCAATGTGGCGGCGCCCTTACCTGTCAAAAACACTGTAAAATGCTCAACTGTAAGCAACCATAACTCCTGAACCATTGATCCTACGGAATTGAAACTTCGATCATTCGATTGAAAGCAGCGTCGCCTGAAGGGACGCAAACACATGGCAAGGTATTGAGATCACGGAGGTGAAGAGGAGAACAGTACACCGGTCTTGCGATGGCAGCGCTGGCATCTAAAATCTACGTTCAATTAATCCATTGTTTATATTGTTCAAATGAACACCCTGTATATCAGTGGCCCTGCAGACGGCTGGACGTGCTAGCGTCTAATTGTGAGTGGTCACCGAGTGGAACCACTCATGCCCTAGAATGTCTATACAGGACCAATGATCCTGACGATGTTGCCTCTGGTTGCTGAAGGGTCACTTAATCGATGTTTATACGACATCTCATTTGTAACTTGCGATTCAGCTGATTCAATAATTATCTTCCCCTATTAACCCTCATCCGCCCTTCGTGTCAATTTGACACAGTTTTCCAGAATTAAGTTCTACTGTTTCGTTATTTGTATGACAGGTAAATTTGCCCTAAACTTCGTTACTTTTATTTTCTTAATCCGTAACACATAACCGAGAAATCTAAGACATAAATGTTAATTCATCAATTTGAATAAAAAAAACATTGAAAAGTAACTGTTTACCACTGTGTCAATTTGACACCGAGGTACAGATTCAGTTCGTGAAATGAGGAACGGATGACTAATATTAACAAGATGCAAGATCTACATTGTTTGGACAATTATTTCTTGCATTAATAATTTTTATAATATTGACAATGATATATCAATATTCTTATGATGATAATATTCTTATCAATATTCCTATAACTAATATTAACAAGATGCAAGACCTACATTGTTTGGACAATTATTTCTTGCATTAATAATTTTTATAATGTTGACAATGATATATCAATATTCTTACGATGATAATATTCGTATCAATATTCCTATAACTAATATTAACAAGATGCAAGACCTACATTGTTTGGACAATTATTTCTTGTATTAATAATTTTTATAATGTTGACAATGATATATCGATATTCATATGATGATAATATTCTTATCAATGTTCCTATAACTAATATTAACAAGATGCAAGACCTACATTGTTTGGACAATTATTTCTTGCATTAATAATTTTTAAATTGTTGACAATGATATATCAATATTCTTATGATGATAATATTCTTATCAATATTCCTATGACTAATATTAACAAGATGCAAGACCTACATTGTTTGGACAATTATTTCTTGCATTAATAATTTTTATAATGTTGACAATGATATATCAATATTCTCACGATGAGAATATTCCTATCAATGTTCCTATAACTAATATTAACAAGATGCAAGACCTACATTGTTTGGACAATTATTTCTTGCATTAATAATTTTTATAATATTGACAATGATATATCAATATTCTTACGATGATAATATTCCTATCAATATTCCTGTGACTAATATTAACAAGATGCAAGACCTACATTGTTTGGACAATTATTTCTTGCATTAATAATTTTTATAATGTTGACAATGATATATCAATATTCTTACGATGAGAATATTCCTATCAATATTCCTATAACTAATTTTAACAAGATGCAAGGCCTACATTGTTTGGACAATTATTTCTTGCATTAATAATTTTTATAATATTGACAATGATATATCAATATTCTTACGATGATAATATTCCTATCAATATTCCCATGACTAATATTAACAAGATGAAAGACCTATATTGTTTGGACAATTATTTCTTGTATTAATAATTTTTATAATACTGACAATGATATAACAATATTCTTTGATTCTTTTAATTTTTTACTGTTTTACATTTCTTTCATTCTTGTCAATAAAGCATAAAGTGTCTGTACATTGTTTACTGGAAGCTCACCAGTATGATTTTTATTATGACTATACTATGTTAACAACGAACTTGAAAAGCTTTGTTTAAACAATAATCCTGAAGAGATTGGTTCGAACACGTTCCAGACGATGGTGTGTTGAATCATCGCCAATATTGTCATTGCTATTACACAATTTTTTAAGAATTCTCATAAGCATTTAAAAATTATAAAGTAGTCGACAATTCACAATTTTAATCACTAATGCGTCTAATATTACTAATATACTGGTTCGAAGATTTTAGTGGCTTTCCATCGGAAAAAAATGAACTATGTTCCATCAATATCCAGTGAAATTTTATTTCTTCCATCCATCAACCTCGACAATGAAAAAAGTTAAAAAATTCCCAATTATGATTGCAGCGGATATTTAAAGTTGAACATTTTAAAGGTGACGTTCTTCAGCAAAAAATATTATATTATATTATGTACACAATTATTCAAAAGCAACTATTCTTCAATATTTTCCACAGCAAGTTTTCATTCTTAATGAAAGGACTGTTGAAGCTTATAAAAAATAAAGGTGGCTGTATATGCTGTCAATGGACAACAAAAATAAAATATTCAGATTTACAATATATTATTTAAAATATTTAAAATATATTTAAAAGATTCAAAATATTACTGAAAACATTATTTCTTATAATTTTGTTGCGGCTGAAAGTAGGTGTTTTTAGTTTCATTGGTTTTATTGTTGTAATTAGACTGCGGACCTTTATGGAAAATAAAAATTTGTCTGCATCGATTGCAAGAGATAGAAACCAAATTGAATGTTATTTCTTCCCTTAATGATTTTAATACAGGAGAATTCAATTTTTAAAATTTTTCAAAAATTTTGAATTTCATGTACTCAATTTTGCTATAAATGCATAAATATCCGCAGTCTAGTTATAATTTTTACAGTTAAAAATTGTAGATTATCGAAAGCTACTTCTCATGAAATAAACAATAACAGTGTAGGGATAAATTCTTTTTCATAGCACAGATTTGTATAATTTTCTATAATGCCTTACAGTATTGTCGCGGATTGTATAAAAATAATATTAAATTGTGCCATGAGTTCCTTTCGTAATATTCGCCTTTAATATTGTTAACACTACACCTACCAATGCCGGTTGTATATTTTTAATTTCATCATTGATTCGATAAATTTTGTCATCCAACACATATTGTAATAAAAATTAAACAAGATCTAAATAAATAGAGCCTTGTCATTTTTATAAGCTAGAACATTTTACAGTAAATCTTCATTTACTGTCCGGGGTCGTCTGTGCGATCACAGCGATGATTGATCTCGGTTAGGGTATATCGGTGTGAACACCACTACATTCACACCATGAATCGAATGTTCAAACTTCTTCATTTTCATTATTTTTTTATGGGTCTTTCAGTGGCTAGTTTCTGGCAATTTTCTGATTAAAACAAGACCAAACACGATATAATTTCAATTGTATTTAGTGGTTTAATCGACGCTGAAAGTTTCGATTGCAAGGAAGGACAGCGCGATCCGTGTTTACATGCTGTCCTTTTCTACGTTCGGCTTCCTTTGCACTTTGGACGCGGTAAACTCAGTCATAAAAAAATAATACCAGTTGGTTGGTCTTTAAGTTGCCTGAAATGTCGCAATAGATTACAAACAAAATATCATAAGACTTATTCTAAATGGTAAAAAATTGACTGTCACTTTCCCTTGAGAAAACGAAATGACTTTCCGAACGAGCTAATAAATATGAAGGCACATTATTAGGTACAGGCTCGCTAATATTGACCCCAAAGGCAGTGAGAAGATGATCTACAATCTACAGTAAAGTAAAGTAAAGTAAAGTAAAGTGTTTACATGCTGTCCTTTTCTACGTTCGGCTTCCTTTGTACTTTCGACGCAGACGGCGCGGTAGACTTTAAAATATAGTGTCCCTATACGATCATACTCCGTGCAGAACCCGGCTGTTGGACAGTAAATGAGGGTTTACTGTAATCGTTTCTAGAGCTCGGTAAGTTCAGATTTGAATAACACAAATATACGTAAACAGCTTATGTTTTTGTTAGTACCTCATCAGTTTTGATGCCTCCACTTGCTCAACACACGCAGATAATTTTCATTTCGCATGAAAATCCGCAGCCTCGTAATTACTATTTCGAATGCACGCATATTTTTAAAGGTTCGCATTTTTCTGCCAACACTGTACAATTACGGGCCACTTGTTTTATAGGTACTCCACGGGAAACCGTCCTTAATTAAGGTTGTTTAAATTTGTACCACGCTGCGTCTCGAGTTTCGTCGTTATTCGACGCAAAGCTGCGTACATTGTGCGTCGCGAAAGTTCGCGGAACGCGTGCACTTCCGTTCCGTGGGGGTTGGAACGATGGGGGAGGGGAGGGGCGGGGTAGAGAGAGAGAGAGAGAGATATGCGTCCGGTGAAATACGGGAATCACTACTTATTGCGGTAAATACGAGAAATGTTACACGTAACGAGAGCCCCGTTAAGCTGCGCAATAAAAGAAATATTCCGCGAGCAGAAAAGCAAACGGAAACGTTAAACAACGTCCCCGTGTGGCCGCGGGAATACAAGATCGTACAATCGTCTACCGAGCATAGCGAACTTCAAACAGCCATCCGCCTAATTAGTATGTAAATACGTACATCTGTTCGAGGTAGATGTAACATTTACTTCTAAATAATTATCGCCTCGGAATTTCCGGTTTACTGGCAATATCGAGTTGCTGGTAATAAGCATGCCGAATACTGTAGTACTTTCGTTTAATTAACTGCGGATGTTGGCTGGCAGATCCACAAAATTATGACCGTACGATCCAGTGTATCGGGAGAAGCATCTTGGAACGACCTGACGACATTTGCGAGATGTTTGCAATGCAATCTTATTTGTTTTGTATCAACTCCAGTAACTGTTTTCTGTAAGGAGGAAAAGTACAAAGGAAGCCGAACGTAGGAAAGGACAGCATGTAAACACGAATCGCGATGTCCTTTTTTGCGCACGAAACTTTCATCGTCAATTGAACCACTAAACACAGTCGGAAGTATATCGTGTTTAGTGCCATCTTAATCAGAAAAATGCCACAAATAAGTTGGCGAAAGTCCCATGAAAAAGTAATGAAAAATAAAGAAGTTTTGTAATTGGATTAGTAGTGGTTCACACCGATATACTGGAGCCGAGATCAGATTACGCGGCATGTTTACACTGCTCGGAGACCGAGGCAGATCGAGTTTCGTTGCTCCTGCTGCGTTGCCTCTCAGTGGAGGGGGTAGGCACTTGACAAATTCTGGATAGATGGTAGCTGAGAAATAACGCGACTTTACCGTAGAATGTAGATCATCCTCTCACTGACTTTCAGATTACTATCAGCGAGCCTGTTCCTATTAATGTGCCTTCGCATTTATTAGGTCGTTCGGAAAGTCATTTCATTTTCAACAAAAACTAAAAAATTCTCGAGGTTAACATTTTATATTTTGGGGTCCGTCCACATTCTTCATAACGTGCTCCGGAAATTTCATATCGATCGGCCGCCGGAGCCTTTCGGAATAATATCCTTTTGTTATTTTGATGAGGTCGCTGTAATACCTCATACAATACTTACATGTTTAGTAATCGATTAGGTACCAACATGTAGCTAATAATGTAAACAATATTTTGAATAATGCTACAGAAATTTTTAGTGGCGACTCTGAGTCTTAGCAAAAAGTTGAGTCATACAACTTCTTACGGCTTTATTTTGAAATGAAATTTCAACCGTATAAAAAATGTTGATAAAAGCTAGAAAATGGTAATCCGGTGTTACATCCTCTGCTTGAACAGCACACGATTTTTTCTTTATTGCATTGCATTTTTAGCATTTTAAGGAAATGGTGATGGAAATGTATACTTTGATTCTGCATATTTGACGCGATGACGAAAAGATGCTTGGAAGGTTAGAAACCACTAAAAGGCAGGCTTCGTGATTTTTAAATATCGCCATATATTTTTAACTTTATAGTGTTGTAGCTGATGTCCAGACTGGATCAGTGATGTGCCATTTAAAAATCATCGATGACCTTCAAAAGGCCTCGAATACGACAACGATTAGACCATTATTTTATATCACCATATTTACCTCCTTTAGCAGTACAGTCCTTTTCACTCTAACATTTTCTCCTATCTTCACGCCTAGCAGAGCTATTTAGATGTTTTTGTGAACGCAATCTGACAAAGATTCTGCACAGGATCTTGAA
>CM052188.1:4524638-4535674 GCA_028455805.1 Lasioglossum figueresi | reverse complement strand
TCTCCACTAATTTTCTGGGTCCTCTCTCTAGTCCTGTGTCCTCTGCATCAAACTTCTGAGCTCTATCCCTACTCCTGCGTCCTCTCCCTATTATTGGGTCCTCCCTACCAAACTTCTAGGGCCTCTACCAACTCCTGGATCCTCCCCACCATATTCCTGTTGTTTCTACTCACACTTGGGTCCTCTCCACCTAACTCTAGGGGACTCTACTTACTCCTGGATCCTACCCACCAAACTTCTGGGCCCTCTCTCTACTCTGGGGCCGTCCCCATCAAATTCCTGGGTCCTCTCTCTTCTCTTGGGCCCTCCCCATCTAATTCCTGGGTCATCTCCCTATTACTGAGTCCTCTGCACCAAACTTCTAGGCTCTCTCCTCACTCTTGGGTCCTCCCCCTATTACTGGGCCCTCCCCACCAAATTTCTGGGGCCTCTACTTACACCTGGCTCCTCTCCATCTAACTCCTGGGGTCTCTACTTACTCCTGTACAGTACCCACCTAACTTTTGGGCCCTCTCCTTACTCCTGGGTCCTCCCCACCAAACTCCTGGGTCCTGTACCTACTCTTGGGCCTTCCCCACCATACTCGTGTGGAGTGTAGGATGAGATGGGGGAGATTAGGAGTGTATAGGAGACCGTATCCTCGAAGTCACGCGAGACAAAGCATGGTAGGGGCAATTTGAAATAATTTATAGTTGGGGAACCTGTGCACTGGTGGTGGGAGTGATGAAGCTATAGTGGGGAAGAAGTTGCCTGTCCTATAATTAGACTCTTTATGTATTTATAGCAAAAACGAATAGATGAAATACAAAATTGTTGAAAAAATTTTAAAGATTCGAGAGGAAATAACATTCAATTTAGTTTCTATTTCGTGCAATTGATGCAGACAACATTTATTAAAATTTTAATACAAAATTGCCGTACAATTTTAAAAATTCGAGAAGAAATAACATTCAATTTATTTTGCATGAAAATTCGCAGTTTACCTATAATATCGAGTCAGACTTGTGTTGAAAATTTTGACCAGAAAGAAAATTCTATATTTAGTTTGTCGTCAATGTTTAGTCATTGAATAAACATATTAGCATAGATATAATTATTTGTCTTCTTCTAAGAAATTAAGAACAACAAAGAAGTTCTAACCACTGTCACTGTAAAATAAATCGTAGCAAGAATGGTTTGTATATAATTTTAATAATTAATAGTTATTAATAGTAATTAACAGTTTATATAAAATTATATTTAAAACAAAGCTTATTTAAGGAAGAACTTATTTAATTACTACCTCCTCTAACTAGGAAACCGTTTGCATAATCAATGAAATGAAACCATTTGCAAGTTGAAACACTTTTTTGATATCCGAAGCAAAAACTTTTATGAAAGTGGAATAGAAAAGTTGCTAGATCGTTGATCTGTATTGATTAAGACGGCGCAAACTTTCTTGGTTAATAAAATTTTTGAAACTCAACCATTTCACCTATTATTTAAGAGAAGATTTCATAGCTTCTCTTTAATGTAGCGTAGCCACTCAGAACTGTATTAATATATTAATGATAATATATATTAATGAAAATAAACAGTTAGTCGAATAAATTCTAACGTTACTATGCGTTTCTTAATTTAATTTAGCTGTCTGGTCAAAATGTTTCATTTTTTTCAAAAATTAGTCAACACAGCCAGAAAGTTAAATAATAATATTGTATTTCTTAGTTTTCAAAAATTTATTTTTAAAGAATTAAAATACGATTGTAACCTAACTTCACTAACTTCAGCTATGACTTCATATGCATTCCAATATGATCCAAAAAGTATTTCAAATCTAAATTTCCCATTCCAGATAAATTATTGACACTGCGATCATTTCGTTAAGAAAAATAGGGCAACAATACACTTGTACGCATTTTAAAGTTCGGAGCCTCTACTTTCGCCACCCACTTTTAATTTTTGTCTAAAATATTTTTTGACGATTCAGTGACTGGGAATCTGAAGACCCCTTTTTGAGCCAAAATGTTACAACTTGTAACATCTGTAAAAATAATGAAAAATTTTTCTTGTGACTGACATCTGTAGTAGATTCGTTTATTTTCGACCCAGAACGTGTCCTCAATTTTTCACCTGCTATATCATAAACAAATATCCAAGAAAAAAATTATTCTAAATATGTTAAAAAAATTTTTTGGTTACACTACACATAGATTTTAAATATTGCATCACTATTTTAAAGTAAATGTTAAAATTAGGCTGCAGATTTTTATGCAATTATGCCCTTCGAAAATTTTCAACAAATACTAGGATATAAAGTGTAACAGAATTTAGTACGATTTAAATTTATTACAGATTTAAAAAGGCTACTACCACGGAAAATAAGATTCTATTTTATTCCACTTTCTCAAAATTCGTCTACAAACATTGAAAATTGCATAAACATCCGCAGTCTAGTAATAATGTATTTCTACTACGTTACAATTACAGTTTAATAAACGATTTCAATTTCTCTGTAAGGCCAGAAGAATTAGGTTAGTAAATGACGTCTAATAAATATGTTGAAAAAATGCATTTAGTCGGAATTGTGAAAAACAATAGTAAAAATTGATTTTTTCAACTTTTTTAGCCTTAGCATGACGTGTTTGGTTAACTCCTATAAATTATATACGTTCTGAAAATTTCATTGAAATTGGTTAATTGGTTTACGAGTTATAAACGATTAAAAGTGGTAAAAATGGCAACTTTTCCAGATTTTCGGCCTTTTTACCACTTTCGATCGTTTATAACTCGTAAACTAATCAAACAATTTCAATGAAATTTTCAGAATCATCAGAATTTTCACATCTTCTAATTTTCCTTATTTACCCAGCTAAAATGTTGTACAAATTAATTTTTGTTATTGTTTTTCACAATTCCGACCAAATGCAGTTTTTCAACATATTTTTCAGACGTCATTTACCAACTTAATTTTTCTAGCCTTACAGAGAAATTGAAATCTTTTGATCCATTCATAAAAAAAGTTATTCTGATTTAAAATATGTGTGATCAGTTATGCTCCTAACTGTGTGTTCGACTGAACTGCTTAAACTATAAATGGAAGAAGTCTGCAGCGACCTTTCCTCGCAATGTGCATTATCTAATATTTTCCTCTGTTCATTTTCACAATCCGTGCGTTGGATATAACGAATGCATTCTCACGATCCATCATGTAACGGTGGCTTTGACACAGGTAAATTGACAACAGCTGCATCCATCGTGTCTTCAGCGGCCGCGAGTTACCTTGCCCGCCATATGTTTTCCGCGTGGAAGAAAATCTCGTGAAACATTTTCTTGAAATATGAAGTTAAACATATATTGGACGGGATGCATTTGCAAGATGGAGATTCTGAAGAATGAGTGGACTACCGCGAGGTGTCTCGGAACACATGAACATTAATCAACAATGAAAAATCGCATGCCCTACGGCGGAATGTTCATAAACAACTCGTGAATGTAACACACCATATAATTTCACGAACATATCATTCGAAAACATGCAAACGCTCAGTGTTTACGTTTGTTGAACAGAAAACTATGCTTTTGATACGGTACAGCGCTGGCAAATCCTTGTTACAGAGTTTCCAAAGTACTTAAAGGAACATTTCTACGATACTCGCGCAAATGCACAATGTAGAAAAATGTGAATCAAGCTTAACAGCTAATTCGCCATGTTTCTGCATTTCGCTGTTGCAAATATCAATACCGTTTCTACGAATCTCATTCGTGGAATACTTCAATTAGGATTTAAGACAATTTTTTTAGAATTTGTTGCTACAGTAATTCTTCAATCGGTGTCCGGGGTCGCCTGTGCAATCGAATGTTCAAACTTCCTAATTTTCATTATTTTTTTATGCGACTTTCGGTGGTTTGTTTCTGGCACTTTTCTGATTAAAACAAGCCTAAACACGATATAATTGCAATTGTATTTAGTGGTTTAAGCGACGGTGAAAGGTTCGGTCGCAACGAAGAACAGCGTATGATTGGCGCCATTTTAATCAGAAAAATTCCAGAAATAAGATGGTGAAAGTCCCATGAAAAAATAATGAAAAATAAAGAAGTTTTGTAATTGGATTAGTGGTGGTTCACACCGATACGCTTTGACCGCACGATCCGTATTTACATTTTGTCCTTTTCTACGTTCGGCTTCGTTTGTACTTTCGGCGCGGTAGACGCAGTCGTAAGAAAATAGTGTCCCTACACAATTTTTCTCCCTGTTCGGAACTGGCGATGGGAAAATAATCGCGACTTCACTGTACAGACTGTAGCTGTGACACGTCGATGACAAAGATAAACAGGCGGGATGCGGAACAGCATTTTCGCAAAGGAAAAAGTTACTTGAAATTACCTCAGGATCATCCCTCTGCAGGAAGTAAGTTTTGAGACACCCTGTAAACGAAACGAATTTCCAATCAAGAGTCTTAAACAATAATCAAATCTCGCGGATCATTCCTTTCTAGTTTCTACATATTTCTACTTGCTATGATCGTTAAACAGGGTGGTCATGAATCAACCTTTTCGAGGTTCTCCGACATTTTTGGGACACTCTAAAATTATCCCTTGTCCACCCAATCCAATGAAATTCCAATGAATGTGGCCTCGGTCTCCAAACAGTGTAAAGATGCCGCGTAATCTGATCTCGGCTCAGGTATATCGGTGTGAACCACTACTAATCCAATTACAAAACTTCTTTATTTTTCATTATTTTTTTATGGGACTTTCACCAACATATGTGCAGCATTTTTCTAATTAAAATGGCGCTAAACACGATATAATTTCAATTGTATCTAGTGGTTTAATTGACGGTATGGAGTAACTAAGGTATGCTTCACATGTACAGTAAATATGGGCCAAATTGTATCCTGTTTGGTGTCATTGTAATCAGAAATATGCCAGAAATAAGGTAGTGAAAATTCCATAAAAAAATAATTAAAAATAAACAGTTCTATCATTGACATTACGTTGTAAGAACTCGCGGGCTTTTAAACTGTGCCGGCGACGGCGACACGCTTCGACCGCACGATCCGTATTTACATTTTGTCCTTTTCTACGTTCGGCTTCGTTTGTACTTTCGGCGCGGTAGACACAGTCATAAGAAAATAGTGTTCCTACACAATTGCCGTCCGTTCAAAACACGGCTGTTGGACACCGATTGAAGATTTACTGTAATTTATAATGTTTGGTATTCTTATGAAAACGACTAAACCTGTTCTGTTTGTAATTAATAATGTAAAATTGTACAATGCAATTTTAATCTCTTAGATTGACACAGCCCCTATAAGGGTGGCTTTATAAAGGCTGTTTCTCATTATTGCAAATAAGTTATACCAGAATTAACTTTTACTTCCCCAAAAACGACTAAAACATTCTGTTGATAATTAATAATGTACGTTTGTACAATGCAATTTTAATTTCTCAGATCGAAACAGCTTCTGTAAGGGTAGTTTCTATAAGGGCAGGCTTTCATTATTGCAAATAAGCGACATCAGAATTAGATTCTACTTCCTCTAAGCGAAACGACTAGAACACCGTTCTGTTGGTTATTAACAATGTACGTCATTAAAAAATACTGTCTCTACACCATCGGCGTCCGTTCAAAACACGGCTGTTGGACACCGATTGAAGAATTACTGTAATTTATAATGTTTGGTATTCTTATGAAAACGACTAAACCTGTTCCGTTTGTAATTAATAATGTAAAATTGTACAATGCAATTTTAATCTCTTAGATTGACACAGCCCCTATAAGGGTAGCTTTATAAAGGCTGTTTCTCATTATTGCAAATAAGTTATACCAGAATTAACTTCTACTTCCCCAAAAACGACTAAAACATTCTGTTGATAATTAATAATGTACGTTTGTACAATGCAATTTTAATTTCTCAGATCGAAACAGCTTCTGTAAGGGTAGTTTCTATAAGGGCAGGCTTTCATTATTGCAAATAAGCGACATCAGAATTAGATTCTACTTCCTCTAAGCGAAACGACTAGAACACCGTTCTGTTGGTTATTAACAATGTACGTCATTAAAAAATACTGTCTCTACACCATCGCCGTCCGTTCAAAACACGGCTGTTGGACACCGATTGAAGAATTACTGTAATTCGACGCAAACATTCACTTTTCTTTTAGCGATAGTGTAATAGACCCGTTAAAAAGCATAGATGATATTACTTTCTAAAACTTCAATACGAAATATGCATTTTTCGGAATTTTTTTAAACCTGTTCGCATAATTCGAAAAATCTGAAAAAAATACACATTAATGATCACGATGAGACACAACTAACGTAATTTTACAGTAAATCTGTTGAATGATACAAACGTTGTGACAAATATTGAATATTATTTCGTGAATCATATTGTGGTCGTATTAATTAATTGGACATTTTAAAAAATTGTTTATTTATAACGTTTATGTAGATCACACTCGTAGTTCAAAGCTTGTCTGTGTTTTTGTTGTGCGACCATGTGTTAATGTGCAACTTCAAATAATTCGTTTCGCGGAATTTTTATTAAACGGATTACGAAATATTTGTTTCGTGAGAACAGTTTTTAAAGAAATTCCTAAGAATAATATTTCTTTCCATACAAATTCCACGGGAACAAATATTTCCTAGAACGAAATATACCAAACATTGGAAGAGGTGCAAAAAACTACTGACGAATTCATTACATCGAAACCGTCATCTTTTTTCCGTCAAGGAATTCGACAGTTGCCTGAAAGCTAGAGACTATTTCGAAAAATAACAGATGTATGATTACATTATAAATAAATACTGAAATTGTTTTAAAAAGACACCGAATTAATTTCTCCACCTAACACATTCTGAAACTTTCATTGAAATTTGTTAATTGGTAAACGAATTTGTTTAAACGATCAAAAGTGATAAAGGATATTATTCCGATAGTAATAAATGTAAAAAAATTTACAAGAAATGTAATAAAGAATGTAAAAGGTCCTCAGATATAAAATTTTAACTTCGTAAATTTTTTAGTTTTTGAGATATTTGCGAAAAACTGCAGCTACTACTACATTGAATTTTGCCTGTACGTGCACGTCCGTGCTGTGCGTATGCGTCTGCATGATGCGGCCCTGAGTAGATGTCTCGTTTTGAGGAAAAAAATAAATGGTCGCTTTACGCATCCTCCACCCTTGGAGTCCTGGAAACGAGAGTCTATCCCCTTAAAATCGTTCGTCGGCGAAGGGTGTGCAGAGACCTGGCCAGGAAAACAAGGCAACAAGCTTCGAGTTATTCTTTGAGACAGTTTCCGGGGTTCTTAAGCAGTTCAATTAATTCGGAACTCTAAGCTTTCCTCGGGTGCAGACTGCTGGTGGTCGAGGTCGATATAAAGGCGGTTCGCAACGAGTCTGCAAATAGTGATTCACCTGCGTCCCCGCTATTTCCGAGAGCTATTCTCTGGCCACGTTCTCGCTCCTCTCATTTTGCACGCACTCTGCGTACCCATGCGTCTTATTAATGGATTTCAGAGTGCGCACGAGTGTTTGCTCGTCCTGGCACGATTGCTCGCCGCGCCGCACGATTCACCCCCGCCAGAATGCCCGCTGGCTAGGCACTTGTTCCTCGGGCTACTTTCCGCCAGCAAAACTTCAGCCTAGAAAAAAGTAACGAGTGAACCTCTCCTCCGAGATACAGTCACTCGTAAACAACGATTCCCGTTGCTTTCGCCAGGATTACCTGTACATTTTGCTTAAAAATACACTCTTTTATGTCGATTTTTTTCAAATGTACACTAAGGTGTAACGCCCTAAGTGTGGACAAGCCAAAAGTGATGCCTAAATGCGGAGAATTGAATTTTTATAGTAAAACCAATTATTAAGAGATTAAACGGGTAAACTTTACCTCACCGGACACTAAATTTGTGCCTTTCTCCTGTAAATTATGATGTATGTGGTATGCATTTCAGTAGATTTGTATCCTGGGCGGATGTTGACGAAGTTTCGATCCTGTAGGATCAATGGTTGAGGAGTTATGCTTGCTTAAAGTTGAGCATTTGTCAGTGTTTTTGACAGGAAAGGGCACCGCCATATTGGTTCGTAGTGACGACACGCGCCGCTTACCGAGCAGAACCGCTAGGTGGCAGCGCGGGCACGCGTTAATGATGATAATATAGAGCGGGTATTGCGATTGTGTTGTTTGAATTTTGGAAGACATGGACAAGATGTTGCGTTTTAACGGGTCTGGGTTGGGTCTATGTTAGGTTTCTGTAAATATTTTCCACGATATTTCTTCTCAAACATTTTCTGAGATATTTTCTCTATGTTAGCGATATTACTGTGTGGGGACTGGGTTTTTTCGGACAGAATTTTGATTTCGACTTTTTCCCGACTTTTCGGGCCAAATGCACCGCTGCGTGATTTTATGGTTCGTGGCTGAGGATTTTTAAAAAGAATCCTGCAATAGCAACACCAATTTTAAAATCCAATAATTTCCTTCGGGATTATCGTGTAAAGGAAGATTTTTGAGCTTCCATTTGGTGCGGCACAATTATTGAAAACCCTATTAATAGGCTACCGGTAGATAAAGTGTCAATATATTCCTAATTCATCATGAAATAATATGTGTACACATATTCTGAATAAAAAAAAATTGTTGGCCTCGAAAACCTAACACAACATAAGAAAAGGGTAAACTTTATCGTACCGGACTCAAAATTTGTGCCTTTTTCCTATAAATTATGATGTATTTGGTATGTAATTCAGTAGATTTGTTACCGTGGGTGCTTCGGTCGAAGTTTCGATCCTGTAGGATCAATGGTTGAAGAGTTATGCTTGATTAAAGTTGTTCATTATTCTGTGTTTTTGACAGGTAAGGGCGCCGCCATATTGGTCCGTAGAGACGATCGCGCGCCGCTTACCGAACAGAACCGCTAGATGGCAGCACCGGAGTACAGTGCTATCGCTGCCATAGAGAAAATATCTCACAAATTGTTTGAGAGGAAATATCGTGGAAAATATTTACAAAAACCTAACCCAAACCTAATCCAAACCTAACCCAGACCAGTTAAAACACAACATCGTAGCAATGTCTTTCAAAATTCAAACAACAATCGCAATACCCGCTCTATATTATCAGAATTAACGCGTGCTCGTGCTGCCATCTAGCGGTTCTCCTCGGTAAGCGGCGCGCGATCGTCACTGCGAACAAATATGGCGGCGCCCTTTCTTGTCAAAAACACTAGAAATGCTTAATTTTAAGCAAGCATAACTCCTGAACCATTGAACCTACAGGATCGAAACTTCGATTTGCAAGGCCACTGGGTACAAATCTACTGGATTACATACCAATACATAATAATTTATAGGAGAAAGGCACAAATTTTGAGTGTCGTAAAGTAAAGAGCAGCCAATTAAATAATTATTTTATATATTCTGAGGCCTTAGCTACAAGTACGTGTGAATATTATATGATTAATGTTAGATTGGATTTAATATGTCCAACTATAGGTTAGAATTATTCTTGTTAATACAATTAAAATATTCATCTAAACAATGATTTCGGGATTTTAAAATACTTTACAAAGTCTAAATTTTATGTTAAAACTTTTAAAAAATCGTTTTTGTTCATCTAAACTGATAAAATTAAAGGTAGCAAAAAATTCTGTCCAAGCTTAGAGAATTTCACCTGCCTGTGAAAAAAGAAACAGACAATATCTTTATGTAGAAATTGTATGGTACAATACAATGATTGATTTATTGCACTGAAAGTATTAGATGATCCGCAATAACACATATTCTCAGAACTATTCAATTAAACAGCGGAATCCATTTTCAAACTTACTGTGTTCTTATGTGATTTTTTACGCTTTTCTATTAAATATTGCAGGGTGCTTCTTTCTTTCGCACAGTGGTGTATATGTCCACATAATTATGAAAGTGGTCTAACAGTGGAAGTTACCCAACCGTGACACGGCGAGTTAATGAAATTTTGGTATGATATAGAACTAAAAAAAATATTTGACACGTATTCTTTTATGACTGTCGACATTCATGTTAAGGGAGAGAAAATAGCCCCCAAAGTTGGGGTGAAAAATACATTTTATTGAATATCTCCGAAACTATTAAACCTAGACGAAAATTTAAAAATCAAATTTGTCCGTCTTTGAATGGCGAATCTTTTAGTATAAACTGATTTTTAAAAAATATATTGATCTTACAGAGTAAATAAACTATTAATTATTAACTGAAAGAAATTAGCTGCAGAAATACATATGTTTCAAGTGACTCACTTAAAAAGAAAATAATTTTGAAAAATGGTAGGAATTGTACCACTTTAGATAGACATGTATATAATTATTTACACTTTGATCTTATAGAGTAAATAAACTATTAGCAAGAAATTAGCTGCAGAAATACGTATATATATTTTAAATTGATCACTTCAAAGAAAAAATCATTTTCAAAAATGGTAGAAATTGTACCACTTTAGATAGACATGTATATAATTATTTACACTTTGATCTTATAGAGTAAATAAACAATTAGCAAGGAATTAGCTGCAGAAATACGTATACATATTTTGAATCACTCACTTAAAAGAAAAAATAATTTTCAAAAATGGTAGGAATAGATTAATAACCATATTAAATGAACATGTATATAATTATTATTAAGTAAATATAGAATATAAGTATGTAAGTATATAATTATTATTAGTGCAGAAATACATATATTTTAAGCGAGTCACTTAAAAAGAAAATAATTTTGAAAAATGGTAGGAATTCTACCACTTTAGATAGACACGTATATAATTATTTACACTTTGATCTTCTAGAGTAAATAAACTATTAGCAAGAAATTAACTGTAGAAATACGTATACATATTTTAAATTGATCACTTAAAAGAAAAAATAATTTCCAAAAATGGTAGGAATTGTACCATATTAGATAGACACGTATATAATTATTTACACTTTGATCTTATAGAGTAAATAAACTACTAGCAAGAAATTAGCTGCAGAAATACGTATACATATTTTGAATTTATCACTTAAAAG
>CM052188.1:4505259-4516088 GCA_028455805.1 Lasioglossum figueresi | reverse complement strand
GAAAAATAAAGAAGTTTTGTAATTGGATTAGTAGTGGTTCACACCGATATACTCGATTCGAGATCAGATTAGGCGGCAAGTTTACACTGCTCGCGCAAATTCTGTGTAGGCGGTCGCTGATAAGTAACGCGACACTTTACTGTATTTACTTTCTCCTTTCCAAATATTTTCAATTGGTTATAAATAATATAACAGTATCTCTAAGTTCTTTTCATGTTTTTACTGTTTTATATTATAGACCTATTCATTTTTGTCAGAAATACATAAAATTCGCTGTCCAGTTATTATTTATTATTAGACTGCGGATTTTATGCATTCGGATTTTACTTATTCGAACTTTGTAGTCAAAGAGGAAATGCATTTTTATTTAACATCTAATGCTTACAGTTGACTTGGACAATTCTTATTTTGCATACAGATCCGCAGGTTACATAGTATTATCATAGTATTATCATAAAAAATTTTTATTAGACTTGTAACAAACTCGAGTGAAATCGAAATTTATTTTCCTCTACAGTAAAGTCGCGTTATTTTTCAAACGGCTGTGTTTTGCACGGGGAAATATCGTGTGGGGACACTATATTCTTATGACTGAGTCGAGCGCGCCGAACGTACAAAGGAAGCCGAACGTAGAAAAGGACAGCATGTAAACACGGATCGCGCTGTCCTTCCTTGCGCCCGAAACTTTCATCGTCAATTAAACCACTAAGCACAGTTGAAATTATATCGTGTTTAGTGTCATTTTAATGAGAAAAATGGCACAAATAAGTTGGCGAAAGTTCCATAACAATATAAAGAAATACGTAAAATCCGTTGTGCATTAATAAATGATAATTGAACAACAGATTTTATTCATTTATGACAAAAATTATTTTGCATATAGATCTATAGTTTACATACTATTATCATTAGGCATTAAACATTTTTTACTGGAATTACAACAAAGAGGACTAGAATACAAATTAGTTTTCTTTGTTATTATTTTTAATAGGTTGTGAATAATATAAAAGCATTTTTAAATTCTTCTAATATTATCAATTAGACCTACTCATTTTTGTCTGAAATGAATCAAATCTGCTGTTTATTTATCATTTATTAATGGGCTGCGGATTTTATTGATTCACAAAAATAGAGTGGTTCTTCACTTGTTAAAATTATTCAAGAAGGGAATGCATTTTCATTTAACTTCCGTTTCTTACAATTGACCTGGACAATTTCTATTTAGGATTTTAGTTTATTTTTGTTTTACACAGCGGATTTTCATGCGAAATAAACTTTTTCTACCTGAATTGCAACAAAGTGGAGAGTTGAATAGAAATTTATTTTCTTCATTAAATTGTTCGATTGGTTGTGCAAATAATATAACAGTATTTTTAAAATCTTCTAAAATTTTCACTGTTTTAAATTAGACCTATTCATTATTGTCACAAATGATTTCAATCTGCTGTCTAATTATATTAATCATTCAATCTGCTGTCTAATTGTAATAAACGAGTGATTATCATTTATTAATGGACTGCTGATTTTATGCATTTATGACAAAAGAAGCTAAGTTGAATTTAAAACAATACAACGATTAAAAGTATGTATGAATACCGATATGTTATTTTCAATGTACTTATTAGAATGATTAATTATGGAAGATAATTTCTATTTAGCTCATTATCTTGCAATTAATGCACAACATTTCTATTTTACCTAAATATACGCTGACTATTTATTATGTACTTTCAGACGTTTGCTAACAATAATGAATAACTCATACTGACCATTTTGCAGCCATTCGGTAACCACAAAAGCAGCGATTGTTGTGTGCTTGTCCTGTGGTTAGAGTGAATAGATTATTATTAGTACTCCTATGTAGTTTAATTATGTGTAACATAGGGAACACAATGAGACATAAAAATCAATTTCTGCAGTAATTAATAGAGATCATCATGCAAAATAAAAAAATGTTGAAATAACAATTTCATTCTTTGAATTATATTAAGCTGAAACTGATAGACTGACCTCTTTAAATCTTTTCCATTCTTGTCAGAAAAGCATCAAATACGCAATCTACTTATCAATAAAATACAAGAGGATTGAAATAGTAATTAATACCATAAATCGAACTTTCTCAATTTTCTCGATGTCCCCAATTTTGATGGTAGCCGAGTAAACAATTTATTGAACGAGTATTAAATTATGCAGTCGAAGAAATCATTTACGTTACCAGGTTAGAGGAATCAAAATTACATTATCAAGTCCGAGGACACATTTTGCCATCCAGAAATAAATGAATAATTCGGTGGTCTGGGATTGGATTTAAGGAGGTGAAGTTCGTACACAATGAAATATAAAGACGAATTTCTGCAGTAATTGATAGACTTTGTTAAAACTAATTATCAATAAAATACAAGAGGATTGAAGTAGTAATTAATGTCATAAATCGAACTTTCTCAATTTTCTCGATGTCCCCAATTTTGATGGTAGCCGAGTAAACAAATTATTGAACGAGTATTAAATTATGCAGTCGAAGAAATCATTTACGTTACCAGGTTAGAGAAATCAAAATTACAGTATCAAGTCCGAGGAGACGTTTCGCCATCCAGAAATAAATGAATAATGCGGTGGTCTGGGATTGGATTTAAGGAGGTGAAGTTCGTACACAATGAAACATAAAGACGAATTTCTGCAGTAATTGATAGACTTTGTTAAAACTAATTATCAATAAAATACAAGAGGATGGAAATAGTAATTACTGTCAGAAATCGAACTTTCTCCATTTTCTCGATGTCCCCAATTTTTGATGGTAGCCGAGTAAACAATTTATTGAACGAGTATTAAATTATGCAGTTGAAGAAATCATTTACGTTACCAGGTTAGAGAAATCAAAAGACATTATCTAGTCCGAGGAGACGTTTCGCCATCCAGAAGTAAATGAATAATTCGGTGGACTGTGATTGGTTTCAAGTAGAAGAAGCACTTACACAACGAAACATGAAAATTAAATTCTGCAGTAATTGATAGAGTGTGCTAAAACTAATTATGAATAAAATACAAGAGGATTGAAATAGTAATTAATGTCAGAAATCGAACTTTCTCAATTTTCTCGATGTCCCCAATTTTGATGGTAGCCGAGTAAACAATTTATTGAACGAGTATTAAATTGTGCAGTGGAAGAAATCATTTACGTTACCAGGTTAGAGAAATCAAAAGACATTATCTAGTCCGAGGAGACGTTTTGTCATCCAGAAATTAATTAATAATTCGGTGGTCTGTGATTTGTTTCAAGTAGAAGAAGCACTTACACAACGAAACATGAAAATTAAATTCTGCAGTAATTGATAGAGTGTGCGAAACCTAATTATGAATAAAATACAGGAGGATTCAAATCTGTAGAAATTAATGTCATAAAAATCGTGCCTTCTCAATTTCTTCGGTGTTCCCTTTTGATAGTCAATGAGTGGACTGTTTCTCAGTATTAACACTTTACCTGCACTTTTCCCTATTAATTAAGAATTTCAATAATTGTGCTGTACCAAAAGAAAGCACAGAAATTTTCTTTACATTACAATCTTACATGAAACTATTCGATGACGTTATTGAATATAACTTGTTAGTTTACAATGAAAATTGTGCTGTTGCTATCGAAGGCTCCATTAAAAAGAGTTTAGCCACGTACCACAAATTTATCAAAATTACGCAACAATCACCGGTCATTAATTTGTTAAGAACCATGAAATCATTTACATTGCACGGTTCGGGGAGCAGTTTCGTCATCCATAAATACAGACATAATTCAGTCGTCTGGGATTGGTTCTGAAGGAGAAGAAGAATTCTCGTTGGCCAGAATTACGACGACAGTCAGACAATAATATAATCGAGGAAATTGACAAACTCGCCGGAACCAAAGCCATCCCAATTAAAGAACGGCAAGATGGCGTGCGACCCCTCGATCCTCGAAGTAAATTCGGGGATGGAGGGCCGGGTCTGCACGTAATTTTCGCAAAAATTAGCCAGACGCCGCGCGTCGGAGGGATGCTCGCCATCTTTGCTCCGGTAGTAGGGGCCATTTTGACGGAGGGTTGGCAGGGAACGGTTTCACGCTCCGATTGGCTCTAACCAAATTTCGTCGCCCCACTCTCTGTCCCGACCACTGGCTAAATTGTATAAATATTGAGTTATGCCCCCCCAACGTATAAGCCGCTGACTCCTGCCGTCGCGTGAGTGCATAATTTACAAATCAACCTTAAAGCCCGACCCACGGTGACCACTGGTTCGACCAGCCGCTTACCGTGTTTGTGAACTTCGCCTGTTGACCAGGGGTGAACCAGATTATCTAATTACATTCCCATCAGTATTCATGACCGCGTTACGTTAAATATATCAAAAACCTAATTTCCTTGTCCCGATGATGCTCGAACGCTGGGCTATCAACACATTTCCGTCGCACAGGGTGAACTTTGGGGGGTGACTTTATGGTTTTCAAATTTTTCTACCAGTTATACGGTGCTGTTCACTCGATTAGCCTCGGTGAGTATCACTTAAAAATTCATATTACAAACGAATTAAATTAATAAGCAAGGATTTTGACCACAATTCCTATTTTTTATGTAAACTTATACAAAAGGTGTTCGTTTGAAAACTTTCCAGCCGAAAATCTCGAATGGTATGGAAGATATTAAAATGTGTAAAACACGTTCCAAGGATTTCGAGGGGAAAAGAGGGGGGCTGTATCAGTGTTTTATTTGGGTGGAGTTTTCAAGGTCATTCGGAGGTCAACTTTGTTTTTTCAAATGGAAACATATTTTTTATTATGGGATCTTATTGAACGTAAAACGACCAGCAATTTTCGTAGGATACTTGCAATTTCTAGGTTTGAATACCCTTCTTCTTTTAAAATTTTAATTTTTCCATTTTCCTCAGCAGTCGATATCTTTTAGCGACGCATATTAGCACAATTGTAATAATGATGCAAAAAATAATGAATATAATAATTAATATAGATGTGAAATGTAGACTTGTTAAGGATATGTCTTGTCTGATCTATCGCAAAGCGACAACTAACCGTGACTAAACAATGTGCGGCTATTCTTGTGGAAGCATCTTATATTTACAAACACAAAGTTTCTTGCAAGTGTACATATCGATGTAAACATATTTCACTTACAAATTCATATTATAAACGAATTTAACTAATAAGCAAGAATTTTGCCCACAATTCCTATCTTTGATGTAAACTTCTACAAAAGGTGTTCGTTTGAAAACTTTCCAGCCGAATATCTCGAATGGTATGGAAGATATTAAAATGTGTAAAACACGTTTCCAAGGATTTCGAGGGGAAAAGAGGGGAGCTGTATCAGTGTTTTATTTGGGTGGAGTTTTCAAGGTCAATCGAAGGTCAACTGTGTTTTTCAAATGGAAACGTATATTTTTTATTATGGGATCTTATTGAACGTAAAACGACCAGCAATTTTCGTGGGATACTTTCAATTTCTAGGTTTGAATACCCTTCTTCTTTTAAAATTTTAATTTTTCCAGTTTCCTCAGCAGTCGATGACTTTCAGCGACACATATTAGCGCAATTATAATAATGATACAAGAAATAATGGATATAATAATTAATATAGATGTGAAATGTTGACTTGTTAAGGATATGTCTTGTCTGATCTATCGCAAAGCGACAACTAACCGTGACTAAACAATGTGCGGCTATTCTTGTGGAAGCATCTTATATTTACAAACACAAAGTTTCTTGCAAGTGTACATATCGATGTAAACATATTTCACTTACAAATTCATATTATAAACGAATTTAACTAATAAGCAAGAATTTTGCCCACAATTCCTATCTTTGATGTAAACTTCTACAAAAGGTGTTCGTTTGAAAACTTTCCAGCCGAATATCTCGAATGGTATGGAAGATATTAAAATGTGTAAAACAAGTTTCCAAGGATTTCGAGGGGAAAAGAGGGGGGCAGTATCAGTGTTTTATTTGCGTGGAGTTTTCAAGGTCAATCGAAGGTCAACTGTGTTTTTCAAATGGAAACGTATATTTTGTATTATGGGATCTTATTGTACGTAAAAAGACCAGCAATGTTCGTAGAATACTTTCTTTTATTCGCGCACTAGTTTCGGAGATATTAAGGGTGTTCATTTGAAAACTTTCCAGCGGAAAGTATGAAAGATGGGTGGCGTTTAGGCGTTAGGGAAGATTTTTGAACATTTGGCGTAACAGAAATACATCAAATGAATCTTACACGTTGAATTTTATTTATACCATTTTTCTGGGTTGAAGGTCATTTGAAGGTCATATTGTGTTATATGCATGAATTCGTTATTTTGTCAGGTACAACATTACGTTAACGAAAATATATCATTCCATTTAAAAAAACATCGATAACCTTGAAATCTCATAAAAATGACCTTGAAATTTTTTTTCCCTTGCACCGTTATATGTGGCCCTTCAAACAGTGTAACTTTGTCCTACGAAGTTTTTTTGTACACATTTGTCCTGCTTTATCGAATTCACCCTATATACAATATGTATTTATAAGTATTATATATTTATTTATATACATATCGGGGACCGTAAAAATAAGCTTACGTGACAGTGAACAGAGTCAGAGTTCAGAGTTTACTCGACCGTCGCATCGTACTGAAAGCATTTCTTTATCACTACTTTTCAAGAGTTCGAATATTCTGAGGACAAAATGTTTCGAATAAAAGTCGAACAGTACTTAAAGATGTACAGAATTCAATATTTAAAATTTCGAGAAAAAATCGTTTTCAACAAAAAATAAAAATCATTTTCATTTCTTCAAAAATCTGAAAAAATCCTGAAAAATGCGCCTTAGGCTCCAAAGTATGTCACATTTTTTCAGAATTTTAGAACGCCTTTCAGATCGGAAAATGCGCAGAAAAGGGCAAAATCTAATTTACCTTGTAACTACCCTCACGGGCAAGCTAGAGGGCTGAAATTTTCCTCGGAGGGGTTTTTCTTGGTCAGCTTTCGAATGATTCAACAACCATTGAAAAACCTCTAAGGGCAGTTTTGACCATCTTATTCGGCTATGCCCTTTTCGCGCTTGACTTTCTACATCCGTAACATCGACTTCCGTAACATCAGAAAATTGTTACCCTCAGCAAAGAAGTTTCACTTCAAAATAAATGAAAAATAAAATATTTTGAATTGGCATTACATTGTGAGAACACGAGAGCCTTTAAGGGGGAACGCTACCCTCGTGATATAACTAGAAAGGAACTAGAATCTAACTAGATTTTGGATCGAAACCTGGGTTTGCGCGCCAAGATTGTTTGTCCTCATTTCTGCGAATTTTGGGCTGAGTGAGGGCTCATTCTAAAGAGGAAGGTTATTGCTCCTGCGCTCGACCGATTTTTTAACGAGATTATGTCTATATCTAATAATATAAGTGTCCGAAGTAGAGACAAAATCGAGAAAAATATTTACAGACTTCAATGTATTTTTTGTCTCTAAAAGATTTTCTCGCTGCCATAATGCGGTCAAGCGCAGGAGCTATAACCTTCCTCTTTAGAATGAGCCCTCGCTCATCCCAAAATTCGCAGAAATAAGGACAAACAATCTTGGAGCGTGATTGCATTCGCATAGCAGAGATTTCCCCATATTACGTTCACGAAGACAGAGGTCCTCTCCGATGCAGAGCAAGTCTAGAACCAATTTTGGTTCAGCTAGTTTAGGCGAGATGGCGCCTAGTCAGGACTGTCAACGTGGAATCATACTAACAAAAATATAAAGGATTTTGAATCCACTCGGATCCATTAATAGCAATAAAGATATTAATAATAAAATAAAAAAACGTGGAATCATAGGAAAACTGAATCGTTAGGCTGACACATATGTATGTTTATCAGTGTTACCACACACAAAACTTTTTTTCTGCACAGAGGTTGGTGACACTGATAAATAACCTCAAATCTGAAATTAAGGGTGCGCCGGAGCGAACATACGCCACCATCGGCGTAAAGGTGAACTAAGAAACAAAGATAGAGAGGCAAATATATTTCTCGCAGGAGAGGTTAAGACAAAGAATACAAAACGGCTTGTTTTTTCGATGAGCCTACTACACTTGCATTTAGCAAAGAAGCAATATTGTTTTATGCTCTTTGTGTTAAAATATTCTCTGAATTATTTCACGTTCCTGTACGGAGCCCTTTTTTGCAATTTGTCTCTTGAAACTTTTTAACCAATAATAGCGAATGTTTTTATAGAACAATTTTTTTTCTGTACACTCTTTCCAAAAAAGGGCTCTGTACGGGAACGTACAATAATTCAGAGAATATTACAACTCAAAGAGCATCAAAATATATTGTTTCCTCGCTAAATGCATCTGTAGTGGGCTCATCGGAAAAACAAGCTGCTTCGTAATCTCTGTCTTTGTCTCTCCTGCGAGAAACATATCTGCCTCTCTATCTTTGTTTCGTAGTTCACCTTTACGCCGATGGTGGCGTATGTTCGCTCCGGCGCACTCTTAAGGTGGAACGCCACCCTCGTGATATAACTAGAAAGGAACTAGAATCAAACTAGATTTTGGATCGAAACCTGGGTCTGCGCGCCAAGATTGTTTGTCCTCATTTCTGCGAATTTTGGGCTGAGCGAGGGCTCATTCTAAAGAGGAAGGTTATAGCTCCTGCGCTCGACCGATTTTTTAACGAGATTATGTCTATATCTAATAATATAAGTGTCCGAAGTAGAGACAAAATCGAGAAAAATATTTGCAGACTTCAATGTATTTTTTTGTCTCTAAAAGATTTTCTCGCTGCCATAATGCGGTCGAGCGCAGGAGCTATAACCTTCCTCTTTAGAATGAGCCCTCGCTCAGCCCAAAATTCGCAGAAATAAGGACAAACAATCTTGGAGCGTGATTGCATTCGCATAGCAGAGATTTCCCCATATTACGTTCACGAAGACAGATGTCCTCTCTGATGCGGAGCAAGTCTAGAACCAATTTTAGTTCAGCTAGTTTAGGCGAGATGGCGCCTAGTCGGAAGGACTGTCAACATGGAATCATAGCAAAACCGAAGCGTTGGCCTAATACATATGTATGCCACAGTGAAAGCGCGACAAAGTCAATATATGCATTTTTGTACGATCGTAGGTTTCGGTCAGCGGTTCCAACCTGCAAGTTGGAAGAATAGAATACAACATTCAAGATTAGAATATCGAAATTGCAAGTAACTCCATCTCGCGTTGATCAGGCAGTTGCGTGTTTATCAGTGTTACCAAACTCTTTTTCTGCACAGAGGTTGGTAACACTGATAAATATTCTGAAAAGCATGGGTAGCATTCCCCCTTAAAGCGTGTGGCCGCTGCGTGTGCCCGTCGCCGACACCGTTGCCCTATTGTAGTCTCGCTCGGCCCGATGCGGAGTGGTGGACGCAGCCATAAATTAGAAAAGCATGGAAGATCACGATTCCTTTCCACTCCGGCGGACCACCCCCTGCCCAAGAATCAAGGGATTACTGTATCGTGTTCCTGCGCGACGGAACATGGATGTATCGGAAGACCTGTCCTTTTCGGTAGATCGCCGATACGAAGCGCCAGTGGAATCAAACATTTACAAGGCAGCTGAAAGCGGAGCGGCGGGCATACACCTGACGAGCGTTAGACACGTGTTCGTCGCAGTTGGCGGAATCATTTGTCAGGGTAAAATCGGGCTCCGTCAGCCAGTCAAGATTGTTTCTCCTTAACGTCAATCCGCGTAACTTCGTTTCGCTGATTCCATCATCCCTGATCAGCCCCGGCACGGGTTTTGCTGGCTGCTGCAAGGGGGTTGCGTATCCGCGACGGATGCAGAGTGAAAAGGGGGTGGTGCAGGGGTCGGGGCGGTTCGGGGCGGCTCGGTTTCCGGGAGCCCTTCCCTCGGCTCACCGCGCGTCTTTTTCCCTGTCGTTTCGCGAAGAATCGAATCTCGTTCGAAACTAATTTCGGGCCTTTGTGGATCCACGTCATTACCGCCGGCAGACGTCAGTTCGGCGGATGAATCGTGGACGGGGTGAGGGGGTCGGGGCAGCATAGGGATACCTAGATTTCCGATACTATTGAAATTCGTCGAAGCGAAAAGTAAATTATATGAACTCGATCTCCCTCTCTGTCCGTTCACGTCGTTCTCTTTCTTTTCCACGAGGACCGACGGCTCCTTTGATGTTTCCGCCGACAGAACGGCCAGAGATTCGAGCGGAACGTTTTCATGCGGAACGCGATCTTCCGCCTTCTTCGATGATCCTCGCGCGTCGTACACACCCGCGGTGAATTCGGGACTTTGACCAGGGTTGCTGCTCTTCTTCCTCGATGCCGGGGATCAAAAGTCCCCTGCGAACCAGCGCACGGCCAATTTGATCGAGGACAGAACAGCCATTCAGAGCCGCCTCCGACAGATCGACGCACGCAAGATTTACTCGCCTACTCGGAAGCAATTTCCGGCCTGCACGTGACCCCCACTGGCTCTGGCATAATATTTGGCGAACCGGCTTTTTAACCATTTTACAAGGCTGCTTGCGTCTTTTCATATTACAGATTTTCTGCTTTGATCGTGCGCTCGTTCGCCCGGCAAAACCATTTCGGGAAACTGAAAGCAAGAGCTGTCCGCGAGAGTGAGCAATCGATCTTGTCCGACCCCACGCACCATTTACTGCGGAGAAATAGATTTGTTGAATATAATTTCCCTGTAATCCGTCTTTGAGGTATCAATCAATTTTTATTTATGATTTTAAGTGATGTTGTGTTACTAAATGTTCGATTCACATGTTTCTCTTGAGTCTGACCTTGTACGACCTTGGAAGTCATTTCGTTACATATGAATTCG
>CM052188.1:4490075-4505159 GCA_028455805.1 Lasioglossum figueresi | reverse complement strand
CCATTCATAAGAAAGTTATTCTGATTGAAAGTCTCAAATTAGAAGTGTGTGCCATCAGTTATGCTCCTAACTTACAATTTAAATCTGCCGAAACAGGGGGAGAGGCAATCAGAAATGCGAAAAATCAGCGACAGACGACGCAAACATTTGGAGAAGGAGCCTGGGAGATGCTGGCGAGTAAACGGGTTAGGCACTCTGCCGATGTAACGCTATCAGCTCCGTTTAATTAACATCCGCGGCGTCGATGTCTGGACCGAACTCGGAGTTCGGAATCCCGCGGGGTTATCGTTCTCGATCAAATCATGGCGTGGTGAAATCGTCTCGGAAACATCGCTGGTCTGGCCCGTGAGCTGCATTAACGATTGATCAACAGGGACTGAAACATGCAGAAAATCAGTAATCTCGAGGCGGCCAAGGAAACATTTATCGGGTCAGCGTTGACATCGATCCGATCCAATCCGATCCGATCGGTGCAGTGTTCGCTGGCCGGTGTATGGTTACGAGCTCGATTACAAGGTGAATTTCTATGAAACGTTATTCCAGCATTCGTCGACACGGCGAGACGGTACGCCTAGCTTCATGAGGATCTGAACACGCGTCACTCAGCCGTCCGATTAAAAGACTGATTGGCGGTCAATAAATCGGAACCGGGGCACAGACGCATGCACGATAACAAGGGCAGAATTGCGGGCCAGCAGCGGTCCCCATCTTCAGATTCTGATGAATCTCGGATGCTGCGGTAACCTAGTAACATTGTGCCATTCCACAAAGCCACGGTTTCCAGTCGGAGCTGGCCATTGTCCAGGACTGATCCGGGTTTGGCTTGTAAATCACCGTCATCGATGAGCTCCAATCTTTATAGTACAGCTGCTACTTGTGAAACACCCGGGTTCCCCTTCAGATTCACAGGTAAACAAATATTACCCGGGTACCCAGATAAATAAACATGAACTGGGTAAGCGGGTAAACAAATATGAACTGGGTACCCAGACAAAGAAACATCAACTGGATGCCCATGTAAACAAACATGAGCTGGGTATCCGGGTAAACAAATATGAACTGGGTTTCCAGAAAAACAAACATGAACTGGGTACCCAGAAAAACAAACATGAGCTGGGTATCCGGGTAAACAAATATGAACTGGGTTCCCAGAAAAACAAGCATGAACTTGATACCCGGGTAAACAAACATGAGCTGGGTAAGCGGGTAAACAAATATGAACTAGGTACCCAGAAAAATAAACATGAACTGGGTACCCGGGCAAACAAACATGAGCTGAGTAAGCAGGTAAACAAATATGAACTGGATACCCGGGTAAACAAACATGAGCTGGGTATCTGGGTAAACAAATATGAACTGGGTATCCAGAAAAACACACATGAACTGGGTACCCGGGTAAACAAACATGAGCTGTGTATCTGGGTAAACAAATATTAACTGGGTACTCAGAAAAAGAAACATAAACTGGATGCCCAGGTAAACAAACATGAGCTGGGTATCCGGGCAAACAAGTATGAACTGGGTTCCCAGAAAAACAAACATGAACTGGGTACCCAGGAAAACAATCATGAGCTGGGTATCCGGGTAAACAAATATGAACTGGGTATCCAGAAAAAGAAACATGAACTTGATACCCGGGTAAACAAACATGAGCTGGGTATCCTGGCAAACAAATATGGACTGGGTTTCCAGAAAAACAAACATGAACTGGGTACCCAGGAAAATAAACATGAGCTGGGTATCCTGGCAAACAAATATGAACTGGGTTCCCAGAAAAACAAGCATGAACTTGATACCCGGCTAAACAAACATGAGCTGGGTAAGCGGGTAAACAAATATGAACTGGGTACCCAGAAAAACAAAGATGAACTGGCTAGCCAGAAAAACAAGCATGAAGTGGATACCCGGGTAAACAAACATGAGCTGTGTATCCGGGTAAACAAATATTTACTGACTAGTCAGAAAAGCAAACATGAACTGGATATTCAGAAAAACAAACATGAACTGGGTACCCAGAAAAACAAACATGAGCTGGGTATGCGGGTAAACAAATATCAACTGGGTTCCCAGAAAAACAAGCATGAACTTGATACCCGGGTAAACAAACATGAGCTGGGTAATCGGGTAAAGAAATATGAACTGGGTAACCAGAAAAATAAACATGAACTGGATGCCCAGGTAAACAAACATGAGCTGGGTAAGCGGGTAAACAAATATGAACTGGGTTTCCAGAAAAACAAACATGAACTGGGTACCCAGAAAAACAAACATGAGCTGGATATCCGGGTAAACAAATATGAACTGGGTTCCCAAAAAAACAAGCATGAACTTGATACCCGGGTAAACAAACATGAGCTGGGTAAGCGGTTAAACAAATATGAACTGGGTAACCAGAAAAATAAACATGAACTGGATGCCCAGGTAAACAAACATGAGCTGGGTATCCGGGTAAACAAATATGAACTGGGTACCCGGGTAAACAAACATGAGCTGGGTATCTGGGTAAACAAATATGAACTGGGTACCGGGTAAACAAACATGAGCTGGGTATCTGGGTAAACAAATATGAACTGGGTACCCGGGTAAACAAACATGAGCTGGGTATCTGGGTAAACAAATATGAATTGGGTATCCAGAAAAACAAACATGAACTCGGTACCCGGGTAAACAAACATGAGCTGTGTATCTGGGTAAACAAATATGAACTGGGTACCCGGGTAAACAAACATGAGCTGGCTATCTGGGTAAACAAATATGAACTGGGTACCCGGGTAAACAAACATGAGCTGTGTATCTGGGTAAACAAATATGAACTGGGTATCCAGAAAAACAAACATGAACTGGATACTCAGAAAAGCAAACATGAACTGGGTACCCAAAGAAACAAATATGAACTGGGTCCCCAGATAAACAAACATGTACTGGGTACCCTGAAAAACAATCATGAACTGTGTACCCAGAAAAACAAACATGAAATTTTAAACAATTTCGTTTACTAATTATTTTAAATATAGCTCTCAAACTTGTAATTTATAATTGTGGAACTACAACATATTTGTTATCAACTAAGGAATAATCCAATTAAATAAATAAAGGAAGAGCGAAATACATATACAAACTCGTTCTAGTTACATTTTTCTTTCTCCGACGTGTAATCACACTCGACAAAGGAGTGCAAAGGTTTAAAATCTTCATGACGAGTCTGACTCGTTAAAATACGGCAAGGAGTTAATGCGATTTCCGCGAGGAAAGTCTGCTCTCTCCGCATACAATGTATTCGATCAAGGCTGATCTATTGATCCAAAAGAAATCGTTTCCAAGGAGATATTGATTTTTTGAGAATCATCTGTGTTCCGGCGCGTACCACTTCTTCATATCATTGCAGCGGACACAAAGGCCCGACTACGCATACGCATCAGCTCCGAACTGGCCGATTATTATACAACCACCGCGCTGCGATAACTTCAACCTCGACAGATAAAAACTACACACACACAGACATACACTTATAAATCACGCGATTGAGGACTGAAGACAATACGAAAAGGAATTTCCTTGACAGTTTCCCACTCATCAACCTAAAGCCCTTCCGACACACTCGCGTCCAATTAACGAACGCTACATTTCCCCACCGAAATCCATCCTTAACCATTCACGGAAAAACCGAGGTGACAACCGCAGAACAATTTTGATCGTGGCCCGAGTATACTTCTTCTCGTTCACTGTCACGATTTCGGAAAATATGTTGTATAGTGTTTAGTGATCGTGTAGAAGTGTGATGTGCTGCACTTTACTTTACCGGACTCAAAATTTGTGCCTTTCTCCTATAAATTATGATGTATTTGGTATGTAATTCAATAGATTTGAAGGAGGAGATCTGAGAAATCGTGGGTTCGATCATGCAGGATGAATGGTTCAAAGGTTATAGCTTCTTAAAGTTGAGCAATTTGCAGTGTTTTTGACAGAAAAGGGCAACGCCATATTGGCTTGTTGCGACGTTCACGTGCGACTTACCGAGCAGAACCGCTAGATGGCAGCACGAGCACACAGTAAAATCACTAACATAGAGAAAATATCTCAGAAAATGTTTGAGAAGAAAATATTTACGAAACCTAACCCAGACCTAACCCAGACCAGACAAAACGCAACATCGTGGCCATGTCTTCCAAAATTCAAACAACAATCGCAATACCCGTTCTATATTATCATCATTAACGCGTGCCCGTGCTGCCATCTAGCGGTTCTGCTCGATAAGCGGCGCACTATCGTCACTACAAACCAATATGGCGGTGCCCTTTCCTCTCAAAAACACTGAAAAATGCTCAACTTTAAGCAAGCATAACTCCTGAACCATTGATCCTACAAGATCGAAATTTCGAACAGTAGGGTCCCCGGGTTGAAATCTACGCTGGCAAATATCGATACTTTACTGTACTCCTACCAATATGGTTCCAATATGATTCCTTTCAAACATTTTCTCTTCTCGACGAGCAAAAGGTGTTAATGTAAAAACACACTTGGGTAAACTTTACATTACCGGACTTTAATAACAATTCTCTTTGGTAGAAACAATTTTGCGGCAATTTTCTTTTAGTAATGTCCACTGGTCCATAGGTGATCGTTACTTTCTATGCATCCTGTACACGCGCAACAAGCAAAAAAATAATGTTACCAGACTTGTACAGCTTAGACAATTAACCAGTCACTCGGGTAGCAGCAACAAACATGTCTCGTAAACGTAGTTTACGACGCCGTGTATTGTGTCGAGTATATTCTAACGGGGAAATAACTTGGTTATAGCCAGCCAAAATTTCCAACTTATTCATGAACGAAGTATCGAACGATGCTTGTTGGCAACGCATCGACGAATTTCGAGCGCGAGATTTCAATCGTAAAGATGAATCTCCATTCACCGTGAAACGATGTTGCCGTGCATCCCTGCAATATGTAACACGCCGAGACAACCAATCCGCAAAGTCCCTATAGCTAATATAGATGCAAGCAAATCATTCTTCCCTATCATTCTCGAAATCTTCTGAACTCGGAATATTTTTCTTTACTTTTTTGTGGGGCTTCTCCTTTCGTGTATTTATTCGGGAACCGAGGAAACACACTGCGGTGCATAACTATAGCGATATCCGTATTTTCAAGATTTTCAAACCATGGAAGAAGAATTCAGGAAAACCAACTGCATGATGTGAGAATGTATAACAAATATCTGACCTCACGTACGGAAATGATTGAAGTTGCCTATGTATACATGGTGGTCCTGTAAAAATTAGCACTTGAATATTTAATTTGATTGAATTTTGAATATTTAATAAATAATATATATATATATATCTATGGAAAATCTATAATATGTTGGTAATCAATTTTTTTGAGGCTAGAGAATTTTTAATATTTAATAAATTATGCATATAGCATTTGCATTTCTGTTATTTTTGCAGATATTGATAAATTTTATAAACAAAAGTTGTTCAGGTCAGGGAGATTTATAATATGATGGCAATCAGTTTTTTGCAGCTGGATAATTTTCGGAGATTTCATGTTCACCTTTACGTTTTTATGTAGAATAATTTATTTTCTTATATATCAGTTGATGCAGCCCGATATGATATTTTTTATAAAAAAAAGTATTGACCTATACATGTCGAAAAATTATTAGTTTAGCAGATACCTTATTTTCCATTTTGTAAAACAGGACCACACTGTACGTCGAGATGAAAGCGAGAACCGTTTTAGCAGCAGCTTCATGCTTAATACACTTCAAGGACTTTTCATTTCGTATTTTTGTAGAATACACGTAATTGTTAATTAATTTATATCACGCGGTAGTTACCTTAATGAAAAAGAGCAAAGCGCAATTTTAACATTTAGAGAAGCAAAGGTCGAGTGTGCATTTTTATTACAAAGACAATGCAATTGTTGAATGCACAATAATGCACATGCACCATTGCACTTCGGAAAGGACATGGTTATACGAATATAATACGCTTTGAACCATTCAGCGTTCTCCTTTGACATTTTTCTGTAACTGGTAACAGACTTGCAATCTGAAACAATTGCACGGAATTCCCTTTTCAAAACGTTAATATTTTCTCAGTACTCGGTGGGCTTCATGTTCGCATATTCTTAAATCTCGAAAAATGCTTTTCACGTTAAAAAGTGATGGTCACCTTGAGTTTTTTAAAATGACAACACATGTTTCGAACATTATAGAACAAAAATGGGCAGCTCATTATTTTACCGGACTCAAAATTTGTGCCTTTCTTCTACAAATTATGATGTATTTGGTATGTAATCCAGTAGATTTGTACCCGGGGCGATTGCACGTCGAAGTTTCGATCCTGTAGGATCAATGGTTCAGGAGTTATACTTGCTTAAAGTTGTGCATTTTTCAGTGATTTTGACAAGGGCGCCGCCATATTTTCGATTTTGATCGTGGCCCGAGTATACTACTTCTCGTTCACTGTCACGATTTCGGAAAATGTGTTGTATAGTGTTTAGTGATCGTGTAGAAGTGTGATGGCCTGCACTTTACTTTAACGGACTCAAAATTTGTGCCTTTCTCCTATAAATTATGATGTATTTGGTATGGAATCCAATAGATTTAAAGGAGGAGATCTGAGAAATCGTGGTATCGATCATGCAGGATGAATGGTTCAAAGGTTATAGCTTCTTAAAGTTGAGCAATTTGCAGTGTTTTTGACAGAAAAGGGCACCGCCGTATTGGCTTGTTGCGACGTTCATGTGCGACTTACCGAGCAGAACCGCTAGATGGCAGCACGAGCACACAGTAATATCGCTAACATAGAGAAAATATCTCAGAAAATGTTTGGGAAGCAATATCGTGGAAAATATTTATAAAAACCTAACCCAGACCTAAAATTCAAACAACAATCGCAATACCCGCTTTATATTATCAGCATTAACGCGTGCCCGTGCTGCCATCTAGCGGTTCTACTACAAACCAATATGGCGGCGCCCTTACCTGTCAAAAACACTGCAAATTGCTCAACTTTAAGCAACCATAACTCCAGAAGCATTAATCCTACAGGATCAAAACTTCGACTGCAGCCTTCCCGGGTAGAAATCTACTGAATACATGCCAAATACATCATAATTTATAGCAGAAAGGTACAAATTTTGAGTCCGGTAAGGTAAAGTTTACCCTTGTTTTTTCCATCTTAAATACCATAATTAATAACCGAGAAGGAAATGATAGTTCAAAATTTTAGGGGATTATCTGTCAATCCAGAAGCATTGTTTTGCACACTATATTAATAGAAACTGTTGTGAACCTATGTATATTTATTTCGCATAAAAATTCCAAATTTTTATAATATTGCTTAATTAACACGTTAATACAAATTATATTATTCAAATACGTTATGTGTTATACTAATTACATTGTGACGAATCACTTACTAATAGTAAAAGATTATTAATAATCCGTCCGGGTTCAGACGAAAAATTCCGGGGTTGTAATGCCGTTCGTCCTGGGTTCGCCATTTTACAGATGGCAACCCTAGCTGCATAGTAGGGTGGACCTCATTTTTCGATTAACGAATATTTTCACGACACCCCCAAAAATTGTGCCATTGGATGAAAAAATAATCTGTGCAAAATTTGAAATTGACCGAAAAACGGGAAATACTGCCGCAACGACTTTGATAATTTGTTGATATTGTAACTCGTTTTCCTCCACTGCAGTATATTATCAGTGTATACGTTTATATATCGTTGAATTTGTAATTTTGCGCACTATAACAATATAGAAACAAAATGAAATATTGATTTCCAAAAAAATTCGTGACCTCGAAATCTCAAAAATTGACATTTAAAAAATTTCTTTTCCTTTTGCATTATATTTAATTTATTAAACAGTACAATTTTTGTTGAAGAAATTTTTTTATATTTTTATAAGTAGCAAAGATATACACATATATTTACACATAATACATATACATTATACATACATATGTATACTACAAAACAGATCTACAAAACGTATTTTTTAAATTTTCAATATAGGTCCTCATAAAAAAGTTGAAAATGCGACTTTTAGTATTTTTTCAACAATTCCGATCAATTACAATTTTTGAATAAATTTCTTTTCACATCCTGTAGTAAAGTAATTGCTCTAGTTTCCCAAAAAAGTTCAAATCGTATAGTACGATATTTAAATAGTTATCGTCTTTTATAGAGCGCCCTAGTTATATACCTAGACGCCCTAATTATGGCAACGACGAAAAATCTAATACAAAGAGCGGAGTTCTGTATCATAGAAGGTGGATCGCAGTTCGAACATCTAATGTAACTTGATTTATATCGTAAGAAATAATTCTTCATTAAAATTACGTTTGCACAAAATTTTCAAGTTTGAGGTCATTTCAAGGTCATAGTATAGTACACTGTTAAATTCGTCTCGACGTCAGAAACAATCCTATGATGTCCAAAACATATAGTGCCATTTAAAAAAGTCAAGGTGACCTTTACTTTTTTACGTAAAAAACATTTTTTCAGATTAAGGAATAGGCGAACATGTAGCTCGTCAAGTACCGAGAAACTTTTGTTTAAAACATTTTTTAATTGCACTACTGGAAATGCCTAAAAAATGGTGACAAAACTTAACGTATACACCCTGTATATGTGTAATGAATATGTATTATGTATAAGCATATGTGTATATATCTTTGCTACTTATAAAAATATAAGAAAATATCTTCGACAAAAGTTGTAATGTTCAATAAATTAAATATAATACAAAAGAAAAAGAAATTTTTGAGATTTCAAGGTGACGAATTCTTTCGTGAAATCAACATTTCATTTTGTTTCTATATTGTTACATTGCGTGAAAAGACAAATACAACGATATCTAAACGTATATACTGATAATATACTGCAGTGGAGAAAAACGAGTTACAAAATTAAGAACTTTTCAAAGTCGATGCGGCAGTATTTCCCGTTATTCGATCAATTTCTCGCACAGATGATTGTTTCATCCAATGGCACAATTTTCGGGGGGTGTCGTGAAAACATTCGTTAGTCGAGAAATAAGTGTTCCACCCAACTGCGCAATGTATTCTGACAGATAAAAGGTTCCGCGGAGTCCGCACAAAGCGTCATTATTTAAGAAATGGGCCTGGCAGTATCGACGTTTTCGAGCGTGCAGCCTCGAGTACCTAGAATGTCGGGACGATGCGAATGGGACTAGTAAATAAATGGGATTCCAGATGGGATGCGGTCGGCCGGTTGAATATTTTCGCGGAGACGAAACAAAAGGGTTTCGATGAAATATAGTTCGCGTGAATGGCGAGTCGCGGGACCAATTGATAGCTTGGAAATCCATATAACGACGCCAGTGTTAAAAATCTGACGATAAAGGGGTTCGTTAAAAGGGTGACGCGCCGACCAACTTCTCTTTTAAGGGACCGGGAAGCGAAATTTCCGAGCGGAGAAAAAAAAATGGTGGGCGATTCACGGGTCGTGATTCGTTGATACCCGGAAGCTAGATGAAAACGAAAAAAAGAAACGAGGCTTGATAAACCGCAGGGCTGGCCGCTGTCAGGGATCGGAAGAGCCGTGCGGTGTTTTGCCGGTGTTTCTGATTCCTCGGCGACGATAAGAAATTTATCGGCGATTTGCTCGCGGTAGGAGATTTACGGGCGATTTTTCTTTGGTTGGGTCAATTTGTAGCTTCACGCGGCGACTGCGAATTAGTTTCCTGGGGACACGGATCGATGGAAGTGAGCGGAAGGACAAGTGTGATCACTGGACTAGGGATCATCGTTTATTTATACTGTGCCGGACACATGCGCAACACCAAATTCCTGTAGAAACAGCATCGAAGAATCGAAAATGTAGAGCTTATTTATGGTGTAATAGGTACGTGTCTCGTGGAAAGTAGCGAGTTGCTGTAGAAACAGTAATTACATTTTTAAGAAATCATATTTCTATGACAATTTAATAGATTGGTGATAAAATTAAATTAAGGTAGTCGCAGAAACTGAGATTAAATTTTTTTAGCAATGTAATCGATCGGTTCTAAAATTAAATTAAAGTTAAATTATGGATAGAAGCAAGTTGCTGTGGAAAATGTAATTAAATTTGAAGAATCGAATTTCTGTACCAATTTAATGGCTCAGTGCTAAATAAAATTAACAGAAAATGAAATTGAAATTAAATTATGGAAAGTAGCAAGTTGCTATAGAAACCGTAATTATATTTTAAAAATTTAAATTTCTATTTTAAAAAATATAATTTCTATAGCAATTTAATAGGTTGGTGATAAAATTCAATTGAAATTAAATTTTGGAAATTAGGCATTGGCTGTAGAAAATGTAATTCAATTTTTTAAAAATCATATTTCTATAGCAATTTAATAGGTTTGTGCTAAAATTAAATTAAATTAAAATTAAATTATGGACAATAGGCAGTGGCCGTAGAAACAGTAATTACATTTTTAAGAAATCATATTTCTATAACAATTTAATAGATTGGTGCTAAAATTAAATTAAGGTAGTCACAGAAACTGCGGTTACATTTTTTTGGCAATGTAATCGGTCGGTGGTAAAATTATATTAAAGTTAAATTGTGGATAGAAGCAATTTTCTGTGGAAACTGTAATTAAATTTGAAGAATCGAATTCCTATACCAATTTAATGGCTCAGTGCTAAATAAAATTAAGAGAAAATGAAATAGAAATTAAATTATGGAAAGTAGCAAGTTGCTATAGTAACCGTAATTATATTTTATAAACATAAATTTTTATTTAAAAGAATCGAATTTCTATAGCAATTTAATAGGTTTGTGCTAAAATTAAATTAAAATTAAATTATGGACAATAGGCAGTGGCCGTAGAAAATGTAATACAATTTTTAAAAAATCATATTTCTATGACAATTTAATAGATTGGTGCTAAAATTAAATTAAGGTAGTCGCAGAAACTGCGGTTACATTTTTTTAGCAATGTAATCGGTCGGTGCTAAAATTAAATTAAAGTTAAATTATGGATAGAAGCAAGTTGCTGTGGAAAATGTAATTAAATTTGAAGAATCGAATTTCTGTACCAATTTAATGGCTCAGTGCTAAATAAAATTAACAGAAAATGAAATTGAAATTAAATTATGGAAAGTAACAAGTTGCTATAGAAACCGTAATTATATATAAAAAAATTTAAATTTCTATTTTAAAAAATATAATTTCTATAGCAATTTAATAGGTTGGTGATAAAATTCAATTAAAATTAAATTATGGAAATTAGGCATTGGCTGTAGAAACTTCATGAAATTTCTATAGCAATCTAATAGGTTGGTGATACACAATCAAATGAAAATTAAATTACGGAAAGTAGCAAGTTGTTGTAGAAACTGTAATTCAATTTTTAAGAAATCATATTTCTGTAACAATTTAATAGATTGGTACTCAAATTAAATTAAGGTAGTCGCACAAACTCCGATTAAATTTGTTTAGCAATGTAATCGGTCGGTGCTAAAATTATAGTAAAGTTAAATTATGGATAGAAGCAATTTGCTGTGGAAACTGTAATTAAATTTGAAGAATTGAATTTCTATACCAATTTAATAGCTCAGTGCTAAATAAAATTAACAGAAAATGAAATTGAAATGAAATTATGGAAAGTAACAAGTTGCTATAGAAACCGTAATTATATATAAAAAATTTAAATTTCTATTTTAAAAAATATAATTTCTATAGCAATTTAATAGGTTTTTGCTAAAATTAAATTAAAATTAAATTATGGAAATTAGGCATTGACTGTAGAAACTTCATGAAATTTCTATAGCAATCTAATAGGTTGGTGATACACAATGGAATGAAAATTAAATTACGGAAAGTAGCAAGTTGTTGTAGAAACTGTAGTTAAATTTTTAAAAAATCATATTTCTTTAAAAATTTAATAGATTGGTGCTAAAATTAAATTAAGGCAGTCGCAGAAACTCCGATTAAATTTTTTTAGCAATGTATTCGGTTGGTGCTAAAATTAAATTAAAGTTAAATTATGGACAGAAGCAAGATGCTATAGAAACTATAATTAAATTTGAAAGAATACAATTAATATACCAATTTAATAGCTCAGTGCTAAATAAAAGTAACACAAAATTAAATTGAAATTAATTTATGGAAAGTAGCAAGTTGCTACAGAAACCGTAATTTTGTTTGAAAAAATTAAATTTCTATTAAAAAAAATCTAACTTCTACTGCAATTTAATAGGTTGGTGCAAAAATTCAATTAAAATTGAATTATGGAAGTTAGTAAGTGGCTGTGGAAACTGTAATTAAATTTCTAGAGCAATAAAATATGTTGATGCTAAAATTAAATTAAAGTTAAATTATGGATAGAACCAAGTTGCTGTGGAAACTGTAATTAAATTTTTAAAAAATCAAATTTCTATTGTAATTTAATAACTTAGTGCTAATATAATTAACAGAAAACGATATTGAAATGAAATTATGGAAAGTAGCAAGTTGCTATAGAAACCGTAATTCATTTTAAAAGAATTCAATTTCTATTGTAATTTTTAATAGCTTCGTGCAAGAATGAAATTAAAACTAACAAAGTGTGATTGTGATAGGCTAGGGATTATTGTTTATTTATAGTGTAGTCGACACACACTGTAATAATGTATTGTTAATTTTAATAAGTTTATCTATTATTGATAAATGAAAGGGAAATATGAAATTTATATGACAAACCCATAATTATTTCGCATGAACGCGCCTTTATACTTTCTGCAGTATAAAAGTTCTGTAACTTTTTTTATTTAATTTTCTCAGCTATGATAAATATAGTTTGAAGATATCGTGTGATCCAATTAAAAGAGAACGTTTGAAGATTTCATATAAATTCGTACAAAATAAAATTTCATACAGTTACAAAATGTAAAACTACGAGGAACCGCAAAATAATTCTACGTTTTGAAACAGTCTCAGTCGAGAGCCCACTGAAGGCTTTGTCGCAGCTTTACGCAGACAGATATGAATTGCATAAGACGCACGCTACAAAAGTGGCGAGCACCTCGAGCGTTTCATGACAAAGGAAAATCGTCGCCCGGCTTTCTCTTCTTTCCTCGAATTAATATCCGCACTAGTTTCCATTTTTCGAGAACAGTATTTTCCTAAATTGCACAAAACGGAGGCGCGAACATTCACATCTCCGTTAAATCTACATTATTAATTACAATCAGAACGGCTTTAGTCGTGTGTGGGATAGTAGAATCTAATTATGATCTTACTTACTAGCTAGGACGAGAACTTACCCTTAATAGGGGATGTTACAATTTAAGAAATTTAGACTTTGCTAATTGATTTCGAATGCGATTTTAACCACTTGTATATTATTATTAATTACGTGCACAACGGTTACAGTCATTTTCGGGGAAGTAGAATACAGTTTGGTATCGCTAATTTGGCTAGAATGAGAAACTACCCTTATAGGGGGTGATTCAATCTGAAAAATTAAAATTGCATTTGTACAATTGTACAAATTAATTTTAAAGTAATTTGAAGAAACGTAAGCATTGGAATTATTATTAAATTATTATTAGTTGCATCACACAAACTTCTCTCAACTCATTGAACAACTCGATTATTAAAAGTCTAAATCTAGGAACACAAGACACAAGTCATAATGTAGAGACACAAAACACAAGTCTTAATGTAGGGACACAATACACAAGTCTAAATCTAGGGACACAAGACACAAATCTTAATCTAGGAACACAAGGCACAAGTCTTAATCTGGTTACTCTGGTGACTCGGGTCTTGTGTCCCTAGATTAAGACTTGTGTCTTGTGTTCCTAAATTCAGACTTGTGTCTTATGTGCCTAGATTAAGACTTGTGTCCTGTGTCCCCAGATTAAGAATTCTGTCCACAGATTAAGACTTGTGCTCCTAGTTTTAGACTTGTATCTTGTGTCCCTAGATTAAGACTTGTGTCCTCTGTCCCCAGATTAAGAATTCTGTCCACAGATTAAGACTTGTGCTCCTAGTTTTAGACTTGTATCTTGTGTCCCTAGATTAAGACTTGTGTCTTGTGTCCCTCAATTCAGACTTGTGTCCTGTGTGCCTAGATTAAGACTTGTGCCCCGTGTCCCCAGATTCAGACTTCTGTCCACAGATTAAGACTTGTGCTCCTAGATTGAGACTTGTGTCTTGTGTCCCTAAATTAAGACTTGTGTCTTGTGTCCCTAAATTAAGATTTGTATCTTGTCTCCCCAGATTAAGACTCTGTCCACAGATTAATACATGCGTTCAGAGATTAAGACTTGTGTCTTGTGTCCCTAGATTTAGATTTGTATCTTGTATCCCTAGTCTAAGACTTGTGTCTTGTGTCTCTACAATAAGACTTGTGTGTTGTGTCCCTACATTAAAACTTGTCTACCCCAGATTAAGACTTGTGTCTTATGTCCCTACATTAAGACTTGTCTGCCCAGATTAAGACATGTGTCTTGTGTCCCTACAGTAAGACTTGTATCTTGTGTTCCTAGATTAAGAATTGTGTCCCCAGATTAAGACTTGTGTCCTTAAATTAAGACTTGTGTTTTGTGTTTCTACATTAAGACTTGTGTCTCGTACCCCCCAGATTAAATCTCTGCCCATTGATTAAGACTTGTGTTCCCAGATTGAGACTTGTGTCTTGTGTCCCTAAATTAAGACTTGTATCTTGTGTCCCTAAATTAAGACTTGTGTCTTGTGTCCCCAGATTAAGACTCTGTCCACAGATTAATACTTGCGTTCCTAGATTAAGACTTGTGTCTTGTGTCCCTAGATTTAGATTTGTATCTTGTATCCCTAGTTTAAGACTTGTGTCTTGTGTCTCTACAATAAGACTTGTGTGTTGTGTCCCTACATTAAAACTTGTCTACCCCAGATTAAGACTTGTGTCTTATGTCCCTACATTAAGACTTGTCTGCCCAGATTAAGACGTGTGTCTTGTGTCCCTACAGTAAGACTTGTATCTTGTGTTCCTATATTAAGAATTGTGTCCCCAGATTAAGACTTGTGTCCTTAAATTAAGACTTGTGTCTTGTGTCTCTACATTAAGACTTGTGTCTTGTG
>CM052188.1:4441070-4463004 GCA_028455805.1 Lasioglossum figueresi | reverse complement strand
CTCAGCGGCTCCACATTTCGTATTGGGTTCGTTCGCGTTATTCTACAGCCTCCTAACAGCACCCTGATTACGCATCAGGTTCATCTGCGATTCGCCCCTAGTGACTCCCCAATTTTGCATTGGGTTCGTCCACGAAAACTATACCATCCTAGCAGCTCCCTGATTACACATCAGGTTCGTCCGTGTCCTAACAGATCCCTGATTACGCTTCAGGTTCATCTGTGCTCTCATCCAACCTCCCAGCGGCTCGCCATTTTCGCATTGGGTCCGTCCGCGATGTCTAGAACCTGCTAGCAGGTCCATGATTACGCATCAGGTTCGTCTGTGCTCTCATTCGACCTTCTAGTAGCTCCCCTATTTCGCATTGGCTTCCTCCACGAAAAGTATACCATCCTAGAAGCTCCCTGATTACACATCAGGTTTGTCCGCGTCCTAACAGATCCCTGATTACGCTTCAGTTTCGTCTGTGCTCTCATCCAACCTCCCAGCGGCTCGCCAATTTCGCATTGGGTTCGTCCGCGTTGTCTGCAACCTGCTAGCAGGTCCCTGGTTACGCATCTGGTTCGTCTGTGTTTTCATCCAACCTCCCATCGGCTCCCCAATTTTGCATTGGGTTCGTCAAACATTCAACTAACAAAAGATTATATAGATGACCGAAAATATACATGGCGTCACTGTTAGATTGACAATCACTTTAATGCGTCCCTATTGACGGACCCTGTATATTGTGGCGGCGCTTATCTTCTTGCCACAGAAGTCAAGATGGACAGATAGTCAAGTCTATCCCTATCCTTTCTCGCTAGTACCTGATTCGCCACCGATTTGTATATATACCGTTTTCAACCGCCTAGATAATCCTTACTGATGAATCCTCTGGCGGGCCTAGGACGAAACGCTCCTCTTACTTTTTCCTTCTCTCACTCACATTTAAAGATGCCCTCAGTTGCAATGGTTTACAGGAAGCGAATGACAGGCAGAAAACTGCGGGTGCCAAATGGAAATATCTTTCTGTGTCTAGAAAATGGGGAATAAGCGTTAAGACACTGACTCTCGAAAATCAACGTGTCAAGAATTCTCTCGAACCTAGAGGGATGTAGATGAAGTTGCACAGAAAACACTATTATTGTTATGCAAGTTTAATGGTCTCGTTCCAACGAACCACGTTTCCCTACTCTGAAATAGGAGCAGCGCAATTACAAATCCTGTTCGTTAATGCGTTGTGTAGTGGCTAACTCCGTACACTCGCCACAAGATGAACAGACGGGTGAGGTCTTTCCCGCTGCTATCTGATCCTTCACCAATTCATATATATACATATATATACCGTCCGCAACCGCCTTTTGATATCCCAACGTCTAAGGCAGGGCCCGCTGATAATCTTACTGATGAGTCTCCTCTACCGGATCTAGGACAAAACGCTCCTTTCCTCTCTCCTCCTCTCCTTCATATTTATTTAATGCTCTCACAATATAAAACTGCATACATATTGACATTTTTCTAAAATATGAGATTTATACAACGATTCTACCGGATTGACCTCGACGAGCCAGTACTTCTTCGACGGAATCGTCGAAAGGAGACGTTCTTTGTCGGCGGATTGAACAAGAAATTGTCACGGTGATTTCCAAAATTGGATGAATGGAACGCGAAACGACGACGGCATTTGACTTTCCTTTCTTCTCTCGAAACGATGGAAAGGCTCTGCAACTTGAAACGATCTCAACGGTCCTATTTACTAAAGAGGAGATGAGGTGGAACGTTGAACGAAGAACGTAGGTGACCATTAATTTGCAAAATCAACGAGTTCCTCCGGTGTTCGACGAACTTCAGTCACTACGTACCGGTGGGTCAGGAGACCTGGGTCCGGTAGTTAATGAGACCGTGATTAAAGTTGGATGTTTGCTGTAAATTGGCGGAATATTCATGCGCTCCTGACATTCTGAGTAGAGCATGGAAATTTCCCTGGCTAGTCGATTACCGAGGTGATTCCCGATGGCCATGGTTCCCATTGGACGGACACGCTCAAACTTAGTAGCAGTAATTAGCATAACAATTAGTCAATTAATTAAACCAGTGTCGAGCGACTGCCGCGGCGATTGATTAGCACTTACAGCTTGACTGGAAATGCCCTGCTCGTCCCTTCACCCTAACGCATTGCCGTCCTGCCGCGTTCGACCCTTCACTTTCGATTCGTGACAATACACGATGCCCTGGAATCCATGGGACAGCGTGACGGTTACACTGATTCGTTCCAGATTTGTTTAAATGATATACGAATGTCGAAAAGAAAACAATCTTCAATTTCCATGTGATTTTATTATTAAATATGTCGGTATCTAATCAATAGACATCGCATCTTTATGCAGATGTAATATGTGGAAACATGAAAAATACAGTAAATATTCTATGGACGCAAGAAGGTTGCATAAAAACGTTGGATGCAAAGAAATATCCCCTCCACTGCGGGGCAACGCCGCAGGGGCCACGAAACTCGAGCTGTCTCGGTTGCCGAGAAGTGTAAACATGCCGCGTAATTTGATGTCGGGTCGGGTATATCGGTGTGAACCACTACCAATCCAATTACAAAACTTTGTTATTTTTCATTATTTTTTTATGGGACTTTCACTAACTTATTTGTGGCATTTTTCTCATTAAAATGACACCGAACAAGATACAATTTGGCCAATATTTACTGTACATGCGAAACATAACTTAGTTACCCCATACCGTCGATTAAACCACTAAATATAATTGAAATTATATCGTGTTTAGTGCCGTTTTAACAAAAAAATAATGAAAAATAACGAAGTTTTGTAAATATCTTTTTAAAATTTCTTTAATGCTTTTGTCGATAAATAAAAAAATTAGTTTTATGTCTATGATGTATACAATCCTGCTTAAATTTATCTGGACGATACGTTTAATTTTTTATGCGATCTAGTTTATACAGTTGATCATAAATTCATTAGATATCTCACCAATAATTATTATTATTTTCTTGAGAAGACATCAAACTACGCTAATGGATCATCGTAGATTGAAACAGTATTAGCCCTGCCGACGAAACTTTTATTTATTCAAGAGATTTTAATAATTAAACTGTAAATTTTGGTACTCGTGGAATAAATTATACTTGCAACAAAGTGTCCACATATTTTTGAGTGGCGGTGTACGTATGCAAAATCTATTCGTTTATACAAGACGTAATATGTACTTGTGCAAAACATGTGCAATCTGTAAAATATGCAAAATAAGAAATATATTTTTTGAATCACCTAATCAAGGTGAGAACCTTTTAATTAGTGTTCCTCTAAAACAGCGAGTTACTTTCAGTTTATCATCTTTTTCCATGTTTGCTGGTTTTCCAGTTCCATTTCGCATTTCACCCCTTCGTACTAGATCCCGTCGTGTTTTATATCCTCTAATTTTTTGAACATTTTCAAAACCCATAATAACATAAACATCCGCAGTCAAGTCATCTCAAATAAAGGAGATTTTTAAGTGGCTACATATAGATGGACCACCCTTTACAGGACGGTGAAGGGTTCATTCCACAGCGAGAGCGCAAAATGGAAGATATTTAGCTGACTTTCGGTCGACAACGCAGCAGCGCAACGCCTCTGCGAAGTTCCTGCGAGTTACCCGTGAAAAATACGGCGGACGATGCTGATCTGAAGTCTTTCTTCTAACTGGCTCGGTCATTCCGAGAAAGTGACGGACGAAAGCGCGGAGGTTAAGGGAAATGAAAATTCTCTGAGCAATTCTCTCAACCTGACGGTCTCCGGAGGTGCGAGGGGTGTGGGGGTTTAAGGGATGCGTGGATGCGCCCTTTTCTCCCAGAAAAGAACGTGATTTTCAGAACTGCCTGGGCGAGAAGTGTTTTTAAGAAAAAGCTACGCTGAGAAAGGGGAGGTTATTGCGAGTGAACTTGCGAAATTCTATAATGCGTCTTTGAAATGGCGTCACCGTTCGAGCTGGCGCGAACCCGCCTTTTGTGCTCGTTCCTTTCACGGTACCACACTGCGAGCTTTCTATCGGATAAGCCATTTAATTCTGGAGCTATTATTATTATTAATAGAGACTCCGACGAAGTCAATCCAATACGCTCCTCGAATCTACGTTAATTTTTACGAGTTTCATTAATTCGTGATTTATACATTCAGTGAATGCCAGTGATATTCGCACACGTTTAAAAAGACGATTTTAAAAATTGGATTTAGTAGACCTTTCTAATATTGGATCATACGATTTGGATGTTCTTGAGAAGTTAGGAGAATTAGTTCGCTACATGACGTGAAAATGAAATCTTACTGTTATTCGGACACTCTTAAAAGGACGAAAACTTTTTTAATGTTGGATCATACAATTTGGATTTCTTTTAGAGGTTAGGACAATTAGTTTCCTACAGCAGATTGCAACGATTACATCCGAGACGATAGGCTTCCTGCAACTCGTGCGCCGCGATCGCCGCGAGATGGCCGCCGCGACGAGGCCACCTTTCCCGCTAGTGGAAGGGTTACGCGGGGCCGCACGGCGTCACCTACCGCGGCCGCCGCGAGATGGCCACCAAGACGATACAGTTTCTCGCCAGAGAGACGATACGCGGACGCGTATAAGTACGCGCACCGAACGCTTCCAAAGGGAGTCGTCGTTTCCTGAAGATCACCACGGTTACCCGGAGTGTCCTATAAATACACTTATAATCCCGAAAATCTCTTAAAGACTCTAATCAAACACCAGTTATTAAAAACCAAACATGCGGTCCGCGCTGATGTCACCGCCCGATCATACTAAGATGTCGACCCTCGCAAAACGTCACCGGGTCAAAGTTCATGACTGAGTCAGCAACCCAAAACTACATCCTATCAAGCAGGCCAAACCTTTGGACCCAAACCAGGGGGTGTAAGCTGAAATGCAAATAATTTCAACCATTATATTTCGGCCCTGGGACTGCGGTGGCGTTGGTGTTCTCTATCACGTGATGTGGGCGCATGCGCAGAACGCTTGCTTTGCACTGTTAAACGTTGATCAGTTGATCTGATCCACGTGTATCCCCACTCTTTGCAGTGCCATTACGCTTTTCTTTTAGCAATTTGGCGCCCATTCTGCATTCAATTCAATTTCATTGTTGCGATTGTTGTGCAGTGAATTTCAGTATTGTACTGTTTTATGTTGTCGTGTCGAGTTGTATTTAGTCTGGTTTACACAGTCTGGTTTTTGGCTGAACAAAAATGTAAATGTAAAAAAAAATATGTAATAAACATTTAATTTTAATTGAAGCTGTATACATTTCTATTCTATCCTTTTCTATCCTTTTCATTTGAAAGATTTATTGTACGCGTGTACATTAAAGTAATATAGCTACGGTGTATAGAGTTGTGTGAGTCACGCGAGTATCTGTGTATAAGTGCATGAGTAGCGTTTATATCTATATATACTGTCATTAGTTTGTCCCTGGGACACAGAGAGCGCTGAAATTCGTGTTTCATTTTTAACACGCCAGCTTACACCCCCTGACTAACTACTATAGAGGGTGTCCCACGCAACTGGAACCAGGCTGTACCTCCTAAACGGTTTGGAATAGAGGAAAATGTTATAAGAAAAAGTGGAATGGCATCAGACGGTGCATACTACGCAATTAATTTTATGCACTTTTGTGCATCGGTGCATCAGAAAAATACAACTGCGCTTTTTTAAAAAATGGAAACCTACAGCTTTGACTGCACCAATCGATGCAGTTTGTCGTGCTCTACATAAAAGTACTAACATACTTATGCCCTAAACTTATTCGTTAAGAAGTTAGTAGGTTTAAAATTCTTAAACTGTCTTTACTGTGTGATCTATCCATTGTTATTATAAATGCACAAAATCCGCAGTCTAGTAATTACAATATAATGTTCACAGATACTTATAGGTTTCTATCGATCGTATTTATTCTTAACAATAATATCGTTAATAGTAATATCGTATTTATTGTTGATCACAAATGATCGAACCCTTGCGCCGAAAGCATTAACAATTTTATTAATAATGTTCAGATGTTAATTCTGAAGTGTACATTGTTGTGCTCGTCTTTTTATTCCGTATTTATTAATAATTTGAATCTGATGGAAGAGATTATTTTGGGGTAAACTTTACCGTCTTTACCTTAACCGTAGGTTATTCAGTAGATTTGCACCCTGGGCGGCTGCAGTCGACGTTTCGGTTCTGTAGGATCAATGGTTAAGGAGTTATGCTTAAAGTTGTTCATTATTCAGTGTTTTTGACAGGTAAGGACGTCGCCATATTGGTTCGTAGTGACGATCGCGCGCTTCTTACCGAACAGAACCGCTAGGTGGCAGCACGGACACACAGTAATATCGCTAACATAGAGAAAATATCTCAGAACATGTCTGAGAAGAAATATCGTGGAAAATATTTACAAAAACCTAACCTAGACCTAACCCAAACCTACCCCAGACTAGTTAAAACGCAACATCGCGGCCATGTCTTCCAAAATTCAAATAACAATCGCAATAACCGCTCTATATTGTCAACATTAACGCGTCCCTGTGCTGCCATCTAGCGGTTCTGCTCGGTAAGCGGTAAATTGCTCAACTTTAAGCAAGCATAACTCCTGAACCATTGATCCTACAGGATCGAATCTTCGATCTGCAGGTTCCCCGGGTACAAATCTATTGGATTACATACCAAATACATCATAATTTATAGGAGAAAGGCACCAATTTTGAGTCCGGTAAAGTACTATACAGACCTGTCAATGCATTATGATACTTTTTATAATACAACACAAGTTCGTTTGAAATTCGCGGTGACCAAGTTATTTTGTTCAGCCTGTAAACCGACGGACATTCTCTTCAGCAGTGCACTGGGGGTTCAACAATTGGAAAGGCGCAAAACATTTTTCCCAAGCGACGACCGACTCGCTGTCAACCTTGCGGATGGTTAATTATTCTTTGAAAAGTATATGGTCATACATATGAACACGAGAGGTTGGTGTTTCTGTTTCAGTCGGTGATTACACGGTTCGCGTCCGCCCGAAATACGAGTGCGTCACTGGATGGTACAGCGACGCTTGTCCCTGTGTATTAAAACTTGTCAGAGCAAAATCGCTGGCCGCCGAATCACCGAAAGGCGATAGAGGAAGCGCTGGCGGGTCTCCGTCGACTATGAAATGCACAATTTCCGTTCTTCCGGCGCACGTAGCTTATCTTTCGGCCGCAGTAGCGCGTGACTTTCGACGTCGCGCGGAATATCCGCAGTCGACATTGTAAACCGACGGAGATAACGGGCCGCGGAACAAACGCGCGCCCGTATAAATTCATATTAGCGTTGCTTATGCGCTGTTTTACTTACCCCCATTATTTTCGCTTCTTCCCGAGCCGGTGATCTACCGGATGCTACCAAAGGCGGCACGGCACGCAGTGGGCCAGTACAACGAATTAGCTGTTCACGCTTGTTTTAGCATTATCTCAAGACTTAAAGACTACATTAACGCTAAATCTACCGACCATCAACAGCGACTGATGTGTATTGTATTATAAAAATAACAAGATTAAAGGACCCCGCACTAATCATATTTTTCCGGATATTTCATGTATTGTAGCTTATGATCTACGGAACAAAAGATGTAATGGGCGCAAAGTTCAATAACGGACAGTTATCGAGTTATAATCAGTCAAACATGACAGATAACTTAGGATTTGCACGACACCAGGCCAATGTTCGTTATCCTGCTTTATTATTATTAAACACAATATTAGATGCCGCTCAGAGACCACCACAACAGAATCCAAATGAGTAATACATAATAAGGTCATTTTTGCATTAATCCACACACGCACGCACGCACACGCACACAAACACACACACAGCAGAGAGGATTTGGAGTAAAAAAATACTAGGGGAGTGTATAGATATATGTACAGAAATGAATACGGTTCCAGGGACCACACACAGTGTATATGTATAGTGTTTCAGATCCCATATCTACGGGTCCGTTACATTGTAACTCGCGGTGTCTTTAGATATCGAATCAAAGACAAAGCCGCGTTTCTTTTAGTCCGCTGACGTGATCCCTTTCGGACGTTTTTCTGTAAACGTATCAACGAGCTGCCGAACTCTGCTTCAGTCACAGCCTAGCCTTAGTAGGGAGAACATCTAAATAAATCAAGTTCAAACTTCAATACCTTTTTTTTAAATTAAATTACATACCTTGCTTCCCAAAAACCAATAGAGTGAAAGATTTTTTTGAAAGATTTCTGTACACAGACCTTTTCAAGGTCGTTCAAAATTCAAAAATAATGACACCACCTAACAGATTTTGTGAAACCCTACTATTTTTGTTTCAAACATTTCTCCAAAAAATAAATACTTCCCGAGATTTGAGTATTCGGCAGCTCGAATTTGTCATGTTCGACTGATTATAACTCGATAACTGTCTATTATTGAGCTTTGTGCCCATTACATCTTTTGTTCAGTAGATCATAAGTTACGACATATGAAAAATCCAACTGATTTTATCGGGATAGATTTCCATATGATTAGTGCGGAGTCCTTTATTTATATTTCGCGTGAGTTTTACTATAATATACAAGGTGGTCCACGCAACTTGTTCACCCTCAATAACTTACATAGTATACATTGTATAAAAAAACTTTTTCTATAAAAGTTGTATGGTTTGAGGAGACACATTATGTGATTCATATACTTTTTCCGTAAGTGGAGGCGTTTCGGAGATTTGAAGGTCAACTTCGTTTTTTTAAATAGAATGCTATATTTTTTATATTAAAATATCGGAGAGCGTTAAATTTGGAGTAAAAAAGTACTAACCTTTATTAGCCGTAAACCTAATAGTTAACGAATAATTTCACTTTGTTTCTTGAAAAGGGTCCATCCAGTTGGATTCGTCTTGGTGTCAGATTTAGCATTATAGAATAAGAAATATATAGTGACAAATAATCAAGGCAACTCTAATTATTTATTTAAAAAAATATTTTTCAAATTTTTTATGTTGAGATTTGTAGAAGATTCAGTAATCCCAATTACATTAATCATGGAGAGCATATAATTTTTCGCTTGGATGTTACACAAAGATAAATGTAGTCAAAGGAAATTCCTATTTGGTATCACATTTTCTATATAAAATGAATTAGATAATTATAATGAATTCATATTATATATAATGAATTATATAATTATAATGAATTCATATTATATATAATGAATTATATAATTATAATGAAGTTATTTTATATATAAAATGAATGATATAATTATAATGAATTCATATTATATATAATGAATTATATAATTATAATGAAGTTATTTTATATACAAAATGAATGATATAATTATAATGAATTCATATTATATATAATGAATTATATAATTATAATGAAGTTATTTTATATGTATAAAGAATGATATAATTCTAATGAAATTATTTGATACGTATAATGAAGTTATTTAATATATAAAATGGATTATATAATTAAAATGAATTTATATTACATATAATGAATTATATAATTAAAATGAATTTATATTACATATAACGAATTATATAATTAAAATGAATTTATATTACATATAACGAATTATATAATTAAAATGAATTTATATTACATATAATGAATTGTATAATTATAATGAAGTTATTTTATATGTATAATGAATGATATAATTCTAATGAAATTATTTTATACGTAAAATGAAGATATTTAATATATAAAATGAATTATATAATTAAAATGAATTTATGTTACATATAATGAATTATGTAATTCTAATGAAGTTATTTTATATGTGTAACGAATGATATAATTCTAATGAAATTATTTGATACGTATAATGAAGTTATTTAATATATAAAATGAATTATATAATTAAAATGAATTTATATTACATATAATGAATTATATAATTCTAATGAAGTTATTTTATATGTATAATGAATGATATAATTCTAATGAAATTATTTGATACGTATAATGAAGTTATTTAATATATAAAATGAATTATATAATTAAAATGAATTTATATTACATATAATGAATTATATAATTCTAATGAAGTTATTTTATATGTGTAACGAATGATATAATTCTAATGAAATTATTTTATACGTAAAATGAAGTTATTTAATATATAAAATGAATTATATAATTAAAATGAATTTATATTATACATAATGAATTACATAATTCTAATGAAGTTATTTTATATGTGTAACGAATGATATAATTCTAATGAAATTATTTTATACGTAAAATGAAGTTATTTAATATATAAAATGAATTATATAATTAAAATGAATTTATATTATACATAATGAATTACATAATTCTAATGAAGTTATTTTATATGTATAATGATTTATAGACTTATAATGAAATTATAATGAAATTCCAAACTAATGAAATTTTTATTTCATGGAACTGCCATTATACTAATAAGTATAATGTTATTGAAATAACTATGTATTACTTACACAATAATGGATTGTAATTGTAAAATAATGATTTAAGAAATCAGGTACTATATTCAAGTTTTAAATATAACGAATGTTATTGTTTAGTTACTACTTTCCCCACAATAACGGGGCAAAAAGCCCCCCCCCCCCCGTCGTTACCCGAATATCGTTTCACCTCGGAGCGTGACGGATCAGAGTCGTTCAGTGTTCATGAATTGTGTACGCGGCGCGCCTAAAGTAGTTTTCACTTAAAAAATCATCGATGTTTGAGAGTTTGAAGGTGTTCTGCAGTTTTACTATTAGGCGAGGTCTCCCTTTCGTCCAGGGTACTCTTCCGGCGCGACGTTGGCACGCGGCATGTCGACGACCGCTTGGAAATTATGCGAAGAAGCTTCCCTACGTAGCGGGGGTTCAAACGAGCCACTCGAACCGACGGAGACCCCGACGGAAGCCGTTCTCAAATGCAATCCCGACGGATGGGAAACTTTCCAATCGAACGGAAAGGTCGCGTCCAGTCCCGGTAAATGTTCTGATTACCACCAGCACGGCGCGGCGGTGACCCTTCGCTCTCACCGGGTCAAACTGTGTCCTCTCTGACACCTCTTTACCTCTCAGATGCTCGTAACATCGATTTTTAAACTTCCAACTAACTCGACTGCGGAGAATATTCTCTTTTATGATTTCGGCGTCGGGAAACGTGCAATTTCAGTACGCGACGGTCTGTTCTGGTTTATTCAATAGAATTCATATGCGTTAGCCGGCGCTGGTGACTTGCGGCCACTTCACGGTACACAGAAGTGTGGACCTTATTTTTCGACTAACAAATTTTTTTCACGACGCCCTATAAAATTGTGACACTGGACGAAAAAATAATCTGTGCGACATTTGAAATTGATCGAATTACGGGAAATAGTCCCGCATCGACTTTGAAAATTTTTTAATTTTGTAACTCGTTGTTCACAAACTGCAGTATATTATCAGTATATACACTCCGCGACAGAAATATGGCACACCACGAAAATTCAACGTTTTCATCATTCGGACATAATAAATCTAGTCTTTCTTGGTACTTATACATTTTTATTACAAGATAGATTACATTACAAACAATGAAATTAAAGAAAATGTCCGTTTCTTTGTGGAAACAAGAAAATAACAAAAATCGGTACGACAAAATGATGGGACATATACAAAAAAATACGTATTTTACGTACATAATATATATGACATTGTGTTTAATACTTTGTGTGGCCTCCCTTATTTTTCGGAATAGCCAACATACGTTTCGGAAGTGACTTGAAGAGTTTTTTAATATATTTTGGCCGTATTTTTGTCCATTTGTGTTCAATGCACGTTTTTAAATCTGCAAGGCTTTGGAATTGTCTTCCGCCTTCGTAAACATGTCTTGCTAGTTGTGCCTAACAATTTTCAATTATGTTGAGATCAGGCGATCTCGCTGGCCACTTTAAGACACTAATTTTGTTTTGATCAAAGTACTGCTTAAAGGATTTTGCAGTATCCACACTTGAATTATTATACTGGAATGTAAAATGTTCCCCGGAAATTGTCTGTCCGAATTTAGTTAATTGTGCGTCTATCGAATCTATATAAATTTTGCTGTTCATAGTTTCCTAACACCCGCATTAGCATAGAGTACGATACGAAATCGATATTTGTAGTCTACGAATTTTGAATTTGGGGCGACCTGAATCCTGACACAGTTCCTTGAGATTTTTATTCAGCTAATTGTAACAATTGGGAAAAAATAGATGTGCTATCATTTGGCCCGTTAATTCTTGTCTAATCAATCCACAAAACCAGCACCCACATTGGCAAACAGTGGCATAGAGCACGACACGAAATCAATATTTGTAGTCTACGAATTTTGAATTTGGGGCGACCTGAATCCTGACACAGTTTCTTGAGATTTTTATTCAGATTAATGTAACAATTGGGAGAAAATAGATGTGCTATCATTTGGCCCGTTAATTCTTGTCTAATCAATCCACAAAACCAGCACCCACATTGGCAAACAGTAGCATAGAGCACGACACGAAAACGATATTTGTAGTCTACGAATTTTGAATTCGGGGCGAACTGAATCCTGACACAGTTTCTTGAGATTTTTATTTAGATTAATGTAACAATTGGGAGAAAATAGATGTGCTATCATTTGGCCCGTTAATTCTTGTCTAATCAATCCGCAAAACTAGCACCCACATTGGCAAACAGTAGCATAGAGCACGAAACGAAATCGATATTTGTAGTCTACGAATTTTCAATTCGGGGCGAATTGAATCCTGACACAGTTTCTTGAGATTTTTATTCAGATTAATGTAACAATTGGGAAAAAAATAGATGTGCTATCATTTGGCTCGTTAATTCATGCCTAATCAATCCGCAAAACCAGCACCCACATTGGCAAACAGTGGCATAGAGCACGACACGAAAACGATATTTGTAGTCTACGAATTTTGAATTCGGGGCGAACTGAATCCTGACACAGTTTCTTGAGATTTTCATTTAGATTAATGTAACAATTGGGAGAAAATAGATGTGCTATCATTTGGCCCGTTAATTCTTGTCTAATCAATCCGCAAAACTAGCACCCACATTGGCAAACAGTACCATAGAGCACGACACGAAAGCGCTATTTCTAGTCCACGAATTTTGAATTCGGGGCTACCTGAATCCTAACACAGTTTCCCGAGATTTTCTTCAGTTTATTGCACCAGTTGTGAAAAAATAGATGTTCTATCATTTGACCCGTTAATACTTGTCAAATCAATCCGCAAAACTAGCACTTGCATTAGCATAGAGTACGGCACGAAATCGATATTTGTAGTCTACGAATTTTGAATTCGGGGTGACCTGAATCCTGACACAGTTTCTTGAGATTTTTATTCAGATTAATGTAACAATTGGGAGAAAATAGATGTGCTATCATTTGGCTCGTTAATTCTTGTCTAATCAATCCGCAAAACCAGCACCCACATTGGCAAACAGTAGCATAGAGCACGACACGAAAACGATATTTGTAGTCTACGAATTTTGAATTCGGGGCGACATGAATCCTAACACAGTTTCCCGAGATTTTCTTCAGTTTTTTGTACCAGTTGAGAGAAATAGATGTGCAATCATTTGGCCCGTTAATACTTGTCAAATCAATCTTCAAAACTAGCCCCACATTGGCAAACAGTAGCATAGAGCACGATACGAAAACGATACTTGTAGTCTACGAATTTTGAATTCGGGCGACCTGAATCCTAACACAGTTACCGAGATTTTCTTCAGTTTATTGTACCAGTTGTGAAAAAATACATGTGCTTTCATTTGATCCGTTAATACTTGTCAAATCAATCCGCAAAACTAGCATCCACTTTGGCAAACAGTAGCACAGAGCACGACACGAAAACGATATTTGTAGTCTACGAATTTTGAATTCGGGGCGACCTGAATCCGGACTCAGTTTCCCGAGATTTTCTTCAGTTTATTGTATCAGTTGAGAAAAAATAGATATGCTATCATTTGGCCCGTTAATACTTATCAAATCAATCCACAAAACTAGCACCCACATTGGCAAACAGTAGCACAGAGCACGATACGAAAACGATACTTGTAGTCTACGAATTTTGAATTCGGGGCGACCTGAATCTTGACCCAGTTTCCGGAGATATTCTTCAGTTTATTGTTCCACTAGAGAAAAAATTAAGGTGCTATCATTTGGCCCGTTAATGCTTTTCAAATCAATCCGCAAAACTAGCACCCACATTGGCAAACAGTAGCATAGAGCACGACACGAAATCGATGCTTATAGTCTACGAATTTTGAATTCGGGGCGACCTGAATGCTGACACAGTTTCCCTCGATATTTTCCTTATACTCGAGCGCAAAGCTTGGCCGCATTAATCATCCTAATGCGATGATTCGATTTCCTTTTTCCCATTGCTCGAGCAACCAACATGACAGGCCGGGCGATGGGATGATGGTTCGAAAGAGGCACCCGTAGCGATATTATTCACTGCATCATGGTTTCGGTTACCGCTTCGTCAATCGTGCGATTGACCTGTTTCGTCTCGCCCGCTTTGGACGATGAGGGTGAGCCCCATGGGTCACCATGGTTAACCGTATACTTAACCCCTGCGCCACTGTGTCACGGAGACACTCGAATCGAGGGGTTCCCCGTCGTCTTTTCACGTTGTGGTTGGGGCGAATGTTTTCCGGGGCTGCGACAGGCCCACATGCATTAATACCCCGCGCCGGAAGTAGAATCGTACTATTCAGAGGGAACAAAGTGAATGACAGCCGTCGCTGTCGACTGGAATCGACGTGATGCTCGTTTCTGTGATCTTATTGTTGTAATCATTGCCATTCGATCGCAGTATTAATCCTTTGACCACGAATCTTTTCACCAGAGTACGAAAAGTTTCTGGTTCTTTTCAACCCTTAACTTAACTTAGCCGATTCGCCCCCATTCGGTTAGCTACCCCAAAAATTGACCTTTCTTGGGTTCCCTGATTTTAGAACATTCTTTTGAATCGATGGAAATTTTCATGTTGTGTTGATAATTGTGCATATAATTATAAAAGTTCCTTCCCATTATTTTATGTTAAATTAATTCGGGATGTAATTTTTATGATATTGTCAAAAATGAACCGCTAGATAGTGTTTGTTATTCCAACATTATATGGAAATCATTTAGTGTTAATATAATTATGGGCACAATCAATAACTGAGATGTCACGGGTTAAAGTTATTATAATTATTGATTAAACGTGTCAAAATTCCCGAATTCGGATTGAAAGGCTCGTATCAATTTTAAGTCATTTTTTGGTAATCTTTTTACAATAGTATTGTATAATTGCTCCTTGTCCAAAATACATATACAACACGGAAAAATGTTTTCGACAAATATTCCATGATGTTTGTGTACGTTACAAATATTTATAATCAATGTGTCATACAAATAAGAATAGCGATCCTTATGAATGTTGAAAATTTTTATTGAAATTCGTTATCAAAAATTCGAGAATCCAGGCCATAAATTCGGTTTAAGACATCTTAAAGACGTCGTTTTTACGTCTGAAATAAGACGTCTTTTCGGAGACGTAGTTGAAAAAGACGCTTAAATGATGTCTAACAGACGTCTTTTCGGAGATGTCGTCGAAAAAGACGCCTAAATGATGTCTAACAGACGTCTTTTCGGAGATGTCGTCGAAATGACGCCTAAATTATGTCTAAGAGACGTCTTTTTGAAGATGTCATCAAAAAAGACGCCTAAACTATGTCTAAAAGACGTCTGAAGACGTCTCTAAGACATACCGTTTCGTAACACAAGACATTCAGGAGACTTTCGGTTAGCCGTTCAGACGTCTTTGAGACGTCCGAATGTCTTGCGGCAGGCGTCTTAGAGCTGTCTTGGAGATGTCTCTGTGCTATCTGGGTATACTATTAAATATAATTTAATCAAGTCACTGCATTTTTAAAATACATTTTAGAACACATTCTAGAATAGATCGAGACAAGTTTTTGAAAGTGAACGCTGCAACTCGAATAAAAGCTACAAAATATAGAAATAATATCTTTTCCGCTACAGTAACAAGCATTTCTAGAAATAAACGGTGCCCTCGCATAACTGTGTATTATAAGGGCATGCGGAAATATCCACGTCGGTATAATTGACGTGCTTCAGTTCCTGATGACAGCTGGTGCACCTAACGCAAGGGGTTTAATAACAATATGTTACGCTCACGGTTAGCTATTCCGGATGTTGTGTTGTCTGTTGCCAGTTCTTCATGTACACTTTAAACCTGGCCTGTCCAACTTACGGACCCCACCATCAATCAGTCCGTACCTCCACTACTTAAACCTTAAGCTTTACCCTTATGGGGGAAGGAGACTCACGTGATAAAACTAGCAAGAAACTAGAATCTAACTAGATTTTGGGTCGAAACATGGGTTTGCGGGAACCAGGTTTTTGTCCTTATTTGAGCAGGCTTTTGGCTGGGTGAGAGCTCATTCCAAAGAGGAATGTTAAATACAGAGTGCTCAAATCATGATTTAACGAGACTATGTTTATATCCAATAATATGAGTGTCCAAAGTAGAGAAAAAAACATGCTCTATAGCTATACATGCTGTCCTTTTTCACGTTCGGGTTCGTTTGTATTTTTGAAAATAGTGTCCCTACACGATATTTTTCCGTGCAGAACGCAACCGTTTGCAAAGTAACGCAATTTACTGTATAGGTCTCAATTCGACCGTTCTCTTAAAACGACTTCAAAGATTTGCCTTTTTCTTTTGTGCGAGCACCCTGTATAACGATCGCAGCAAGTAAAAGTATGTAGAAACTAGAAAGGAACGATCCGCGAGATTTTATTATTGTTTAAGACGGTTGATTGGAAACTCGTTTCGTTTACAGGGAGTCCCGAAACTTACTTCCTGCAGAGGGGCGATCTTGAGGTCATTTCAAGTGACTTCTTCCTTTGCGAAAATGCTGGTCTGCATTCCGCCTGTTTATCTTTGTCATCGATGCGTCACAGCTGCATTCTATGCAGTGAACTCGCGATTTTTTCCCCATCGCCAGTTCCACAACAGGGAGAAAAATCGTGTAGAGACACTATTTTTTTATGACTGCGTCTACCGCGCCGAAAGTACAAACGAAGCCGAACGTAGAAAAGGACAACATGTAAATACGGATCGCGCGGCCGAAGCGTATCGGTGTGAACCACTGCTAATCCAATTACAAAACTTTATTTTTCATTATTTTTTTATGGGACTTTTTACCAACTTGTTTGTGACATTTTTCTGATTAAGAATCACATTAAACACGATACAATTTCAACTGTATTTGGTGGTTTAATTGACGGTGAAAGTTTCGGGCGCAAGGAAGGACAGCGCGATTCGTGTTTACATGCTGTCCTTTTCTACGTTCGGCTTCGTTTGTATTTTCGGGGCGGTCGACTCAGTCATGAGATAATAGTGTCCCTACGCGATATTTTTCCATGCAGAACGCAGCCGTTTGCAAAATAACGCATCTTTACCATTTACTTTACTTTTAAAACGACGAAAGGAATGTTGTGAGTGACTTTTCGAGATTCCTCATTCATTGTTTCGGCTGATCAAAGTAAAGGAAGAATTAATCGAATTCTTAGTGGAATATATTTTTTGTTCGTCTGCTTAATCCAGTGAAGAGCAAAATTGAGCGAACGATACGAAGGGTATCCGAAGGGCTTCGCTGAAAGATTAAAAGAAATGTTTAACGTAGAAGCAAGGGCTCCGGCGGGAGTAAAAAGCCCATTGGCAAGATATCGTCGCGGTTTTTGGTCGTTAGTCCCTTAATCGTGGTACGCTGGAATTGCTCACGGAGCGGAATTATAATTAGCAGCATCTAATTCGCGAGCAGCGCAGCAATTAACCGTACGCCCGCCTGCGCGCGATTCTCTTTGCCGTGCCGGCTCCTCTCTCGTCCCTGTGTCCCCGCGGTCCGCGAAAAATATCGGGACGGTTCTTCGTATCTCTGGGATCTCGAGAAAAATAATCCCGCGGCACGCTCTCCAATTACCATTCGACCGATAACTATTCCGATGGAACAAAGGAACCGCGTAGTTGAATAAATACGGTACGCAGAAATTGAAACAGCGGTCTCTAATTGCGCTTGAGCGTTTGATAAATTGCTCATGTCGTTTTCACTTTCGTCCGCCAAACAATCGTTAATTGAAAATTAATACTGCAACGACGAATCGAACACACGATTACCGCGCGCATGCTGATCCTACTTTCCATTATTACCGAGCCTAGCTATCGAGAAATTGTGGCAAAATAGCATTTTAGTTCGTATATTTATAATGTTATTTTTATTCACAGTCCGATTCGGTAAAGGTAGGAATAATAACAGAACTGGGTTTCTACTGTAAAAAGAGTTTTCGATTTTATTCTTCAGGTTCCCATATATACAACTATTTACAAGGCTTACCTGTAAAAAGAGAAACGACATTAAATGTCAATTATTCACTAGCCTTTTCCCTAATTACAATCTTAAATCGAAGAATTGCGTTTATCAAATCTATTCTTTCACGTGTTTACTTTTTCCATAACACATCCGTCTTTCTATCCTTCTTTCTCTCTCTCTTATGACAGTTTGTTCTAATCTATTTATCAACGCGCCGTGAGTGCGCGGGATAATTCAAAACGGGAGAGTATACGTAGTTTCTTTACATATTTATAACTCGTATCGTATGCAATATTTATTTTTCAAGAACGTTATAAGTGCACTGTGGATCTTTATGGAAAATATAAAATTTGCGCATCAATTTCAAGACAGGAGCTAAATGTAAATTTATAGTTAATATAGTATATTAATACGCTTAAAGTCTTTTTATATTTTGGCTGCTTCAAATTACATCTATTACTCATTTTAGTCATAAATGCATACTGCGGATTTTTGTACGAAATAAAAATTTTCTTCATTAATTGCAACACGCAGGAGCTAAATATAAATCTACATTTCTCACTAATAATTTTATTGTGCTAAATATAATATATCATCACTCTTAAAGTCTTTTTATATTTCAACTGGTTCAAATTACATTTACTCGTTTCAGTCATAAATGCATAAAATCCGGAATATACTTGCAAATATGTTGCGGAGTTCAATGCAAAATAAAAATTTTCTTCATTAATTGCTACACAGGAGCTAAATATAAATCTATATTTCTCAATAATAATTTTATTGCGCTAAAAATATATTAATACTCTTAAAGTCTTTTTATATTTTGGCAGCTCCAAATTACATCTGTTACTCATTTTAGTCATAAATGCATACCGCGGATTTTTATACGGAACAAAAATTTTCTTCATTAATTGCAACACGCAGGAGCTAAATATAAATCTATATTCCTCGCTAATAATTTTATTGTGCTAAAAATAATACATTAATACTTTTAAAGTCTTTTTATATTTCAACTTGTTTAAATTACATTTACTCATTTCTGTCATAAATGCATAAAATCCGGAATATACTTATAAATACGTTGCGGATTTCTATGCAAAATAAAAATTTTCTTCATTAACTGCAACACACAAGTGATCGAATAAAAATGTCTTTCCGTGTTTATTAATTATAGTAAGTTGAAAACGATAAATACATATTTTTTAAATTCATCTAATCTGTCTGCTGTCTAACTACATATAGAAACTTCGTAGAAAATTTTAGATCAGGTTTACAATAATCTAAAATCCTGAAACGGTTCATGTAGGTTTACAAACACTAATATTGAATATAATCGTGTAATGAGAAATTATATGCGATATAATATTACTTAATACGAAATTTGATTATATTGCGGTATAATATCATTTAATGAGAAATTCAATTATAATACGGTTTAATAACATTTAATGAGAAATTTTATACAATATAATATGAAACCGCATTATTGTACTGATGTATTCAGTTACTCCACCATTCAATCACCTTTCTATACACTCTATCCAATTTACGTGGTATTACTTAAGTTACACATTTCGAGGATAAATATTTGCTTCAATGAATCCCGTAGTATCAATAATACGAGCGGTCGTTTAATACAATTAATGTTAATCATCATTCAGCGGTCTACAAATTTCAATACGAAAATATTTTTAAAAATGTTCTATAAAAAATCAAGGCCACGTTTAATTTTTAAATATCAATATATATTTTTCACTACATAATATCGCAGCTGATGCCAAAACGAATCCAACGACCTACAATGTTATTATTTAGAATAATTTTCTCGGCGCTACGGTTTCGATCAAATTCTACACTATATAGCTAATTTGTAACACTCCAAACGTATCTCGATTCGGATTTGAATCTTGTTACGTCATATGAGACCACGTTGCTACAGAATTGTGTTTTTCTATGGGAGGAAATAAAGGTGGTGTTTCGTCCTAGACCCTAGATTGTTATTATACCCTTACACAATCAAGCAGTACTAAAATAGTAAAAAGTACGTTAAGTAGCCATACTCATAACGTAAGTGTTCAATCATGTTTAACCATACTTTTTGGTTGCCCTTACGCTGTGTATAACCGAATATACTTAGATTTCTTATTATTAGATTATATTTTTACAAATCTCGATACTTTCCCTAAATTTCAAACTTTGGTCTCAATGCGCAACCTGATGGTCTCACCGCACAACTTTGATCTTGTCATTAGACCACAAGTTTTCCCGTATGTGACGTTTACGATTTTGATAAAAAAGTTTCTTTGCTTCGGTCTAATAGACAGCCTACAACAAAATCAATGCATTCATCAGTTGGTCAGTGTTCCTCATAAGTCCGTAGACAAAGGACGCTAATGAGGAGTAGTTACGCAATCCGTTTAATGAACAAGTTGAAGGGCTCATTACGCAACTTTGATCCTGTCATTAGGCCGTCCAACCAAAGATTTTCCCGTATGTGGCGTTTACGATTTTGAAATAAAAGTTTCTTCGCTTCGGTCTACTTGACAGTCTACAACATAATCAATGCGATCATCAGTTGGACAGTGTTCCTCATAAGTCCGTAGACAAAGGACGCTAATGAGGAGTAGTTACGCAATCTGCTCAATGCGCAACCTGAAGGCCTCATGGCACATCTTTCATCCTGTCATTAGACTACAACTTTTCCCGTATGTGGCGTTTACGTTTTTGAAATAAATTTTTCTTCACTTCGGTCTACTAGACAGCCTACAACAAAATCAATGCGAAAATGAGTTGGGCAAGTGTTTCTCATAAGTCCATAGACAATGCACGCTAATGAGGAGTTGTTATGCAATCCGCTCAATGCGCAACCTGAAGGCATCGTGGCACATCTTTGATCCTGTCAGTAGACCACAACTTTTCCCGTATGAAGCGTTTACGATTTTGAAAAAAATGTTTCTTCGCTTCGGTCTACTAGACAGCCTACAACAAAATCAATGCGATCATCAGTTGGACGGTGTTCCTCATAAGTCCTTAGACAATGGACGCTAATGAGGAGTAGTTACGCAATCCGCTCAATGCGCAACCTGAAGGCCTCGTGGCACATCTTTGATCCTGTCATTGGGCCACAACTTTTCCCGTATAAAGCGTTCACGAGTTTGAAAAAAAAGTATCTTCGCTTCGGTCTACTAGACAGCCTACAACAAAATCAATGCGAACATCAGTTGGACAGTGTTCCCCATAAGTCCGTATCCAAAGGACGCTACTGAGGGGCAGTTACGCAATCCGCTTAATGAACAAGCTGAAGGTCTCATCCTACAATTTTTATCCTGTCATTAGACCACAAATTTTCCTGTATGGAGCGTTTACGGTTTGGAATAAAAATGTTTCTTCGCTTTGGTCTACTAGACAGCCCACAACAAAATCAATGCGATCATCAGTTGGACAGTGTTCCTCATATGTCCAGGACAAAGAACGCTAATGAGGAGTAGTTCCGCAATCCGCTCAATGCGC
>CM052188.1:4426157-4439999 GCA_028455805.1 Lasioglossum figueresi | reverse complement strand
TTTTTACCCATTTTGATTTTTGTCCATTACAGCGCCATCCGTGAGCCGAAATGCAAAAACTCCTAGGTGAAATTTGTGTATTTTTTTTCTGGAGAATCCAAATCTGCAATGGAAAATGGGGGTTCCCATTTAAGTTTTTTATCTTCCCCCACCCCCACCTCCAGGGGGTGGCGGTGGAGGGTCGAGTTTGGTATCGTTGGATGTCCCCCTTCGCGACGAACAACTTTCGTTACCCACTTGTTTTGATCCGATGCATAGTTCTCGAGATATTTCAATGTCTTCAGATAAAAGGACCACCCTGTATATAGGGATCGGTGACTGATCAGGTAGTAGCGAGAAAAGACTATCTGTTCTTCTTGACTATCTGTCCATCCTAGTGGCGAGTGTAGGAAGCAGCCCGCCACACTACAATAATTCCATTCTACAGGGTGAGGCGCTAACTATGACCACTTTAAATATTGCCGTTATTTGTAATAATATGAAAAAATGTTGTATACAAAACTTACACGGTATAAGGGGGGACATATTGTGGCACAAACATTTTCTACGTGGGTGGAGGTATAGAGGAGATTTCAAGGTCACCTTGAGTTTTTTAAATGGAAAGATGTACTTTCTGTGTCATGAATCGATAGATTATCGAATTCTGAGTAAAAATGTATTGACATTTGTTGACATTTTTGTGTAGCAGTCGTATTTTGTGCTCGGTTTGGCTGCTCTTTACTTTACCGGACTCAAAGTTTGTGCCTTTCTCGTATAAATTAAGATGTATTTGGTATGTAATTCAGTAGATTTGTACCCGGGGAATCTGCACATCGAGATTTCGATCCTGTAGGATCAATGGTTCAGGAGTTATGCTTGCTTAAAGTTGAGCAATTTGCCGCTTACCGAGCAGAACCGCTAGATGGCAGCACGGGCACGCGTTAATGTTGCTAATATAGAGCGGTTATTGCGATTGTTGTTTGAATTTTGGAAGACATGGCCACGATGTTGCGTTTTAACTAATCTGGGTTAGGTTTGGGTTAGGTCTGGGTTAGGTTTTTGTAAATAGTTTCCACGATATTTCTTGTCAAACATTTTCTGAGATATTTTCTCTATATTAGCGATGTTACTGTGTGCCCGTACTGCCATCTAGCGGACCCTTTATGGCGGAACCACAAAATTCTGCGTAATATAGTATAACGAGATATTATCGATATAACTTCACATATTCATAATAGCTATTACCAGGAAACTAGTAGGTACTCGAACTGATATCCCTCAACATGAATAAATTGATATATGAAAACATATGAAAAATTATTCTGAGGACAATGTTTTCGGCAAAAAAGAATTTGCCGTATTAGTTGGGATACCCCAAAAACTCTGAAAAGTAAGTGTTGAAATTAGGTCGAAATTATTTGTTTCTTAGATTCATTTCATGGATCATAATTTGACACAAAAAACATTGTTTACTGAATAACAACCGGCTTAATCGTCCGATTCCACTTTCACAGTGTTTGCATGTGAAATAACTCGCAGGCATATTGGCATGTTGGGGAAAAAAACAAATTTACATCGCGATAAGTGCACAATTATTTTTGCACATTGAAACTACATTAAAGGGTCTAACAGACTAAGAATGGTCCAGCGGCCTTAGCCACCATTTTTATTAATATTGTATGGAAAACGATGGTTTTAGGTTGAAAGATAACTCCCTAAAATTTAATAAATTTTTTAAATTAATTTTATAACCTATCCAATACCTTTTTCAATATTTAATTATGTTCCACCAATCCGATCATTTTGAAACTTTTGTATATATTAGATAGGTAACAGAACATTGTTCTTGAATTTTCTGGAAGTGGTTGCTCAAAGGGTTGATTGCAATTCCCACCCCTAAAAAGTTAAATGATTTTTTCTACCCTTAATAACTTGATGACAATTACGAAAAAAATATATCACATGAAGGAATAGCTTAATTAACAACTGAGAAAAAAATGATACAGTTAAGGGTATTTACCCTCATAGCAACCTTATATGAGCAGTTAGCGACTTAAAATTTTAGGGGATTATCTTTCAACTTAAAACCATTGTTTTCCATACAGGTCATTCTTAGTCTGCTAGCCCCTTTCCAACAAATTAGATATGTGCCCATAATTATGAAAGTGGTGTAGATAAAAATTAAAAAAAATAAGAGTTTATCAGTTATTTCACATTACATTATTTTAAAATAAATTACTTCAATGTAATCTTTACGACATTGTCAAAAATGAACCGTTAGATAGCGCTTGTTATTTGAACATTATATGGAATTCATTTAATATCCTTTCCCTTAAAATATCTCGAAACAAGAAATATATGACTTAAACCACGTTCACAATTATGGACACATATATTTAACCAATCACGGTTGAAAAATTTTCCGTTGAAAACGAATCAACAAGAAACGCAACAAAACTTTTTAGAAGAAACTATAGCCTTTGCTTGGAACAGCTGCACCGAACACGACTTGTTGCTTCTGCTGCTGCTAACGAAAAGTTTGTTTATAAACAGAAATAAAGTTGACAGCCATGACATTGGTGTTTCCAGTGCGTTAATGTGGAGAAAGGGGGCACTGTCCTAGCTTGTACGGTGGCTCAACCATTACTACAGTCCCTTATGATTTCTCACAGCCTTGTTACCGGTCGGCCACGACGTCAGCGAGAAGGTTGATCAATTATTTGCCCGCGGAACTCACGGAACACCAGGTACAATAAACTCGGTTCAACTTGTAAGCTGATTTCAGCCGATTCTTCGGTGGATCCGCTGAGACGACGAGACGGGAGGACCCGACGCTACGTCGCGTCCCAGCGAAAAAGTTAATGGAAAGAGGTTTAGGCGACCGGGCTTTGTTGCTTCGCCAGGAAATGAAAATAGCTGGTGGCTCTCTTTAATTAACCGACGGTGTTTCGAGCAGTACTTCCGGGACGGCTCTCGAAATGCCCGTTTCATAATATCTTTTTTCTCCATGGCGTTATTAAACGGAACGCGAGTCTCTTAAGACCTGCGAATACATGAATTTTTCCTTACAGCAATTGGATATTGCTTTCCTGCTACTAGGAAGAGAAATAGGCGTGCGGCAGTTTTGCAGCGAGAAAATATTTATTAAGCGTAATTAATTGAAGCATCAATCTTTACGCAATTGCTGGAGGTACACTCGTTGCCTCGTCGATTAAGAATACTTGTGGACACAGTGGCGCAAAGTATTTCTTCAATTTCTGACCTTGCGTGACCTTGAAGGTCGTTCTGACGTATACGAATCTTTGTCAACGTTTTCGCTCCCACAGTTACCAAGGTCGCACCTTCGTTTCATTATCAATATTAAATTATTTTAAAACTCATTGGTCGAACGAGCCAAATATCAACGGTACAACGATTTAGATTTCTTTTGACAGGCAAATTTCTTTATAAGAACCCTGTTTTTAGAATTCGATTAGAACTCTGTGCACTGAATCAAACTAGATATCATACATTATAATAATCTTCTTTATTGATCAAAGTAGAGCAGAGATTGCTCTTTATTTGAATTCAGATATGACACACTGACTGATCGAAAAAATTGTATCGAAATACTATTAGATTAAAATGAAATTTATTTATTTTGAATACGTAATTTGTGTGGAAGAGCCGCCGTGTGCCGACCATTGTGTTAGGGGATACTCACTCAGACAAATTCGGCAAACACCGTAAGAAATATTGTTTTCTGAATCCGAAAACATCATAAACGTCATTTTTAACGTGTTTTGTTGCTAATGGACACAATTTTGAGCATCGACTTACAAAAATACTACGAACCAATTTTTCTTGAAACACGTTCGAGGTACCACACGACGTCTTAAAAACGTCTTAACGACGTCTGTTAGACGTCGTAGAAACGTCTTAACGACGTCTATTAAACGTCGTAGAACCGTCAATTTTAGGTCAGTATGGCGTACGATCTAAACTGGACGTCATTTTTAGTTTTGAACGTCTTAAGGACGTCTTAGAAACGTGTTAAAACCGCCTTAGAATTGTCTGTTAGACGTCGTAGAAACGTCTTAAAGACGTCTGTTAAACGTCGTAGAAACGTCAATTTTCGGTCTGTATGGCGTACGATCTAAACTGGACGTCATTTTTAGTTTTGAACGTCTTAAGGACGTCTTAGAAACGTGTTAAAACCGCCTTAGAATCGTCTGTTAGACGTCGTAGAAACGTCTGTTAGACGTCGTAGAAGCGTCTGTTAGATGTCTTGAAAACGTCTGTTAGACTTCTGAACGACGTACAGTTTTGTAACATAAGACATTGAAAAGACGTTCATACGACATTCTTGTGTCTTGAATGACCAACAACAGACGTCTTTAAGACGTCTTTGTGCTATCTGGGTCTTGTGATCAATGACCATAAATTTTCAACCAATCACGCAAAGATTCCTCGTGCTCACTCGCATCGAAAATAATTGGTAACATAAAAATACTAATAAATTGTATGAAACAGTGATACAAAAGAAATACGAAGAAATCATATCGAGTTATCATTTATTTGAGAGTCGTTCCCACAGCGTCGCGATATTTTATCGAAGCTAATGGCTAACATTTTGATGAAATATTTACAAAGCGAAGTGCACGAAGAGCATCGATTTTTTTTAACGCACTGTGGCCGCGCCGTATTCGCACAATATCTAACCGACGGCGCGGCAGCGAGAATTCTTCTTTTTCAACATTTCGTCCCGATTCATCTCCAGTTCGCCCACGCTAGCCAGGGCGTCGCACTCTCGAGCACTTCAATTAGATTTCTTGATAACGTGAACGGGCACATGTCCCCGAGACATACGTGCGTGTGACGATGCATTTCCCTCACAGTTTAATTAAAGCTAAAACCGCCTATTCTTTAATTAGAATTCGAATTATGGTGTGTTAGGCGCACGCGTCCTTGCAAGCTGTTTATTAAAATGTGCCTGCAGCAGGACTCCGCTGGAGCCATGTCTGCATTATAGAGGCTGTCCTGAAAATGTTGTATTTCCTTGAAAGGGGACATTCCTGAGGTTATTTGCAGAAAGTTTCTTCTTTGCGAAAATATGCTCCGTGGCTTCGTTTAGGAGTTATTAACAAAAATCACGGGCCAATCAGAGCGTAGGTTCCGCAGAGAGTGACGTTGGCATTGGCCGCGTCGATCGTCGTCACGGTAAACGTATTCTGGTTGGCTCGAGTTTATCGCTAATACAGTAATCCCGCAATCTAAGCCGATTCTATCGGTTCTGTGCTGTGACAGAGATCGTGAAGGGACACTATTTTTGTGTAACTGCGCCCACCGCGACGACCGTAGAAACGGATAACATGAAAACACAATAGGTGAGACAATACTAGTGCAACAGTGGGACTTTCTTTATTTTTTACGTATTATTAATGAAATTTTACCAATGTATTTGCGACATTTTTCTGATTTAAATGACACCAAACAAGATACAATTTAGCCCATATTGACTGTACATGTACAGCATAATTTATAATTTATCATATACGTATACGAAAAAGAATGAAAATGAAAAAGTTATTATCCCTTTGGAATTTTAAACAATACAGAAAGTTTTGAACTGTTTGTCTTTCTTTTTCACTCGCTATCGTCTTACGTCCTACAGTTACTCCATACCGACAATTAACCCACTAAATACAGTTGAATTTATATACGTGTTTAGTGTGATTCTTAATCAGAGAAATGTAACAAATAAGTTGGTAAAAGTTCCATAAAGAAATAATGAAAAGCAAAGAAGTTTTGTAATTGGATTAGTAGTGGTTCACACCGATACGCTTCGGCCGCGCGATTCGTATTTACATGTTGTCCTTTTGTACGTTCGGCTTCGTTTGTATTTTCGGCGCAGTAGACACAGTCATAAAAAAATAGTGTCGCTGCACGATATTTCTCCCTGTTGTGAAAGTGGCTATGGAGAAAAAATCGCGACTTCTCTGTATAGACTACAACTGTGACGCGTCGGTGACAAAGATAAACAGGCGGAATGCAGATCAGCATTTTCGCAAAGGAAAAAGTTACTTCAAATAACCTCAGGATCACCACTCTGCAGGAAGTAAGTTTTGGGACACCGTGTAAACGAAACGAATTTCCAATCAACTGTCTTAAACAATAATAAAATTTCGCGGATCGTTCCTTTCTAGTTTATACATATTTCTAATTGATATGATCGTTATACAGGGTGCTCGCACAAAAGAAAAAGGAAAACCTTTATAGTCGTTTTAAGAGAACGGTTGAATTGAGACCTATACAGTGAAGTTGCGTTATTTTGCAAAGGGCAGCGTGGTGCACGGAAAAATATCGTGTAGGGACACTGTTTTCTTATAACTGCGTCGTCCGCGCCGAAAATACAAAGGAAGCCGAACGTAGAAAAGGACAGCATCTAAACACGAATCGCGCTGTCCTTCCGTGCGCCCAAAACTTTCACCGTCAATTAAAACACTAAATACAGTTGATATTATATCGTGTTTACTGTGATTCTGAATCAGAAAAATGTCACAAATAAGTTGGTGAAAGTCCCATAAAGAAATAATGAAAAATATAGAAGTTTTGTAATTGGATTATGAGTGGTTACATATTTCTAATTGCTATGCTCGTTCTGCACGGAAAAATATCGTGTAGCGACACTATTTTCTCATGACTGAGTCGACCGCGCCGAAAATACAAAGGAAGCCGAACGTAGAAAAGGACAGCATGTAAACACGAATGGCGCTGTTCTTCCTTGCGCCCAAAACTTTCACCGTCAATTAAACAACTAAATACAGTTGATATTATATCGTATTTACTGTGATTCTGAATCAGAAAAATGTCACAAATAAGTTGCTAAAAGTCCCATAAAGAAATAATGAAAAATGAAGAAGATTTGTAATTGGATTATGAGTGGTTACATGTTTATAATTGCTATGATCGTTATACAGGGTGCTCGCACAAAAGAAAATGGAAAATCTTTAAAGTCGTTTCAAGAGAACGGTTGAATTGAGACCTATACAGTGAAGTGGCGTTATTTTGCAAAGGGCTGCGTGGTGCACGGAAAAATATCGTGTAGCGACACTATTTTCTTATAACTGAGTCGACCGCGCCGAAAATACATAGGAAGCCGAACGTATAAAATGACAGCATGTAAACATGAATTGCGATGTCCTTCTTTGCTTCCGAAACTTTCACCGTCAATTAAACCACTAAATACAGTCGATATTATATCGGGTTTACTGTGATTCTGAATCAGAAAAAGGCCCAAATAAGTTGGTAAAAGTCCCATAAAAAAATAATGAATAATAAAGAAGTTTTGTAATTGGATTATGAGTGGTTACATATTTCTAATTGCTATGATCGTTCTGCACGGAAAAATATCGTGTAGCGACACTATTTTCTTATAACTGAGTCGACCGCGCCGAAAATACAAAGGAAGCCGAACGTAGAAAAGGACAGCATGTAAACACGAATGGCGCTGTCCTTCCTTGCGCCCGAAGCTTTCACCGTCAATTAAACCACTAAATACAGTTGAACTTATATCGTGTTTAGTGTGATTTGCAATCCGAAAAATGTCATAAATACATTATTAATTCTGGCTCGGCCAACGGTGACGCCACACTAAGAGGAACCTGTCGTCGAGTCGGACTCCGTTCGCTGTAGTCGCACTCTGATTGGTCCGTGTTTTTCGTTAATAACTCCTTAACAAAGCCGCGGACGCCGTTTTTGCAAAGGAAAATGTCGCTTCAAATGGTCTCAGGAACCTCCCACTTCTCCGGATGTTGAAGGAATTTTGAAACACCCTGTATACACAGCGTATAAAAAGCATTGTCCCAACTTTTACGGTATCCCAATCTTTGCGACAGTTCCTTCGCGAATAATAAAGTGGAAGTGGAGAACAATGAAGAAGTCATGGATCAATGAGTTAATAGGAGACTTATTTCGTATAATATTTAATAGTCCCGGAAAGAGCGTGTTTGCGTAACATTAATCGGGCCGCGACTCGACGCCATGGAATCGTAGCTAAACTTATTTAACGAGAGGCCAGACACGTACGTTTCCCGGTCCTGTCTAAATTTGCATAGTTAACAGTACAATATTTAACTACGTAACTGCGTTGACATCGGCGACGCTTGATTAACGTGATTACGAAGTAACGTCGCCGCTCACCACTTCTATCAATTCAATATACACATGTATTATATAAATATATGTCCACCCGTTACATCAACACAACTCCGAGCTACTAATTAATGTAACTCTGTCACGGTACCGAATCGTATCTTATTTAAGGGGTTAGGACACAGTAATATTTTGACAAAATCGATTAATTTTTTTTTTATAGAAAAATTATATTCGTAAAGTTTAAACGCGTTTTTCGCAGAGTTGCGTTTTTCAAAACGGTGTACAGGATATCTCCAGTTCTATCTTTGGCAATTGCATTAAAATTTTACAGTTATCTTCATTATTATATCTGTTAGGCATTGGCGAACGATTTTTCTTCATTTTCCCATTATTTTGTTAAATGTAAATAAAAAATTCACAAATTCTCTACCGAAATTCAATCGTTATATTTAAAATATCCGCCATTTTGCATATCATTGACATGAGAATAATTATATTATTTATCGACGAAAGTGTTAAAGAAGTTTGAAAAAAGATATTTAAAGTGGGTAACCGGTTATCGATATAAGTTTTCCACTGAATATCGAAATTACGAGACTCACATAATTATTATTAAAATATATTCTCTAGTACTGTGAAAACTAGATCGCATAAAATTGAAGGAAACTCATCAAAGATTCATATAAAAATTGAACGTGTTGTCCACACACCTTTGAGCGAGGGTGTATATCTCGAGTTCTACCTTAGCAATTACATTAATATTTTACAGTAATCTTCATTATAAAATCTGTTAGGCATTGACCGTCGATTTTGTTTCATTTTCCCATTATTTTGTTAAATATAAATCAAAAATTAAGAAATTTTTTACAAAAATTCAGTCATTAAATTTAAAATATCTACCATTTCGTTAACTTTCTCAAAAATTGAAATGTGAGATCGCCAATGCCTAGAAAATATATCACAGTTTATGAGATTTTTGGGATTTTTGATATCGTTAATTCGATTTGCAGGAATCCTGTACACCAGTTGGCCATCTGGAAGAATTCCTTTCTTATTTTTGCATGTAACCTTGTAAATTATAATTTATGGAAAATCTTTTTCGCATATAATTTCGTAAACCAATGCTTCTAATTGATTATAAAAAAATCAGGTTGTTTAGTACAATTACAAAAAAGTTATTCTATTTTAAAGGGTGTACGAATACTTTCTATACCCACTGTATATTCTGACAATGAATTACATGTTTCTTGATTGTCTTACGGTGAGTATTGAATTTTTTTTTGTCGTTTACAAAATTGCACTGTCCAACAGCCAAAAAACGTTTCGATTCTCATTCTGCGAGCTCACTATGCACCGTATCCCGTGTAACGCCCGTTTTAGTGCGAAGATATTTTGCTTTCTGATTCGAGAAAAACGTCGACGTTGGAAACTTGAAACAGTGGTTTCTCAAGATAAAAGTCTCCTCTATTGCGTGGTATAGTTCGATTTTCCGCTGGACCCTTATTTTATGAGATAAATTCAATAATATACTCACAAATTGGTGCAAAAATGGTGTCTCTCCGTCTTTAATGATTGTTTAAATATATTTAACATGTTTAAGCAATCATAATGTATTAGTATTGGATATCACTGGATTCGGGAAAGTCTACAGAATCTTTTGATGTAAAGAGCAATTCAATATCTTTTGTAATAACATCACAATATTTGTTTAAAGTTGAAAAGTATATGCTTTTTCGAACTCAAATTTCTCAGAAACTGTGCGTCTAGGAGAAAAATGACATTCGTAAACTTTTAACGCGCTTTTCAAAACAGTGTACAAGATACCTTGAGTTCTACCTTAGCAATCGCATTAAAATTTTACAGTTATCTTCGTTATAATATCTGTTAGACATTGACGATCGATTTTTTTTCATTTTCCCATTATTTTGTTAAATATAAATAATAAATTAACAAATTTTCTACCGAAATTCAGTCGTTAAATTTATAATATCTGCCATTTCGTTAACTTTCTCAAAAATTGAAATGTGGGGTCGTCAATGCCTAGAGAATATATCACAGTTTATGACATTTTTGGGATTTTTGATATCGTTAATTCGATTTGTAGGAATCCTGTACACCATTCGGCCATCTGGAAGAAAAGATATTCCGAGCAAAGACAACAAAGGACATAAGAACAAATTATTTTTTAAATGTTACAAGCATTTTTTTATAGTTCCTAATATACTAAACTGAAATACATATAATCTTGTATTAATCGATCATTCACTTTTTTCTGTACTGTTGTTTAAAAGTCTTATATTTTCTTATTATTGGTCTTGTTCTTTCGTAAAAAAACAGGAGCTTTCAGAGATGAAAAGATTTTCTATGATTCTTTTATTAACCCTTAGTCACTAAAAAAGTTGCTGTACCATTATTCAAAATAGTGTTTACATTATTAAATATATCGGTACATCTAATCAATTACTAAACACTTAAATATTCTATTTTTTTATTATATTGTTACCCTATTTTCGTGTGGAATGTTTTAATTTATGCTCTCGGCAAAATCGAAAATCGCGAGACAATCGGGAAGGGGAAATAGCTAAAGATTACTGTACCATTATTTACACAATATTGTTTACATTATTCATAGACCCCGGATGTTTATGCAATTTTTGTAAACGAATTTCTAGAAACTCGAATCAAATAGAATCCTAATTTCCGTGGCAGTAGCCTTTTTAGATCTGAAATCAATTAAAATCCGCAGTATAATTATTAAATATGTTGCTATCGAATCAATTACTTTAGGTATTGCATTAGGTATTGTACCAATTTTATATCCATAAAATTTAAAAAATTTTAGGTATTGGAAATATTCTAGGAAGAAAAATGTTTAATTTTCAAGTTAAAATTACTTCGAGTGCCAAGGGTTAAATAAATTAATTGAACCGTAACTCTTCGACTCACATTTTTCTTAGAATTATGAAATGCTTACACGTAAAATAATGTACAAATGCGAGTGTGTGTGCGTGCGCACGTCCATATTCATCTTGCAAAGCCGTTAAAAGCTCTTCCCAGGCTTACGAAGCAAAGTAAGGATTACTATAATATAATTTTTCAAACTACAGTAGACTGGCATTAATACATTAAGTAATGCTTTACTTGCTTCTTCCGGTGTGAAACTAAAAATTTCAGCACATATATTTGCATATATTGTGTTATATAATAAATTTGCATGATTGCAAATATTTAGTTACGCCGCATTGTAAATGTACAGGGTGTAAAGAAACGTTTGGTCTTGGCAGCCAAAATCGCTCTTGATCTTCAATTTCAAAATATAAATTAATTGTTAAGACATTAAAAATTTTATAATTTGCAAAGATGTGCATCAAATGCTTATTTAAAAGTAATTACTAGACTGCGGATTTTATGCATTTATGGCAAAAATGGTCTGATTTATGACAGTCAAAATATTTGAAGAATCTAAATACACTACCATATTATTTTCAACGCATTAAACATATTCAGCAAGAAATTAAATATTCGTTTCATCCCATCTTGTTGCAATTCGAGTAGAAATTTTTTATTTTCCATAAATATCCGCACTAAAAATAGGATTTTATTTGATTCCAAGTTTGACTATCTTCTTCTAAATGTTTGACTATAAAAATTGCATAAACATTCGCAGTCTAAAAAATTTGGCTGCGGATGTCTATGCAATTTTTAAGAAAGTGGAATCAAATGAAATCCTATTTTCATTGGGAACAGTCATTGTGGATCTAAAATAAATAAAAATTATACTAAATTCTATCAACATTTATATTCTAGAATTTTTTTTAAATCTTCATATCCCTTGAATGCATGAAGATCCGCAGCCTAGTAAATACCAATTCACGAACTGTGTAATATATGAAAACAGTGTGCAGATATGTATATTTATTGCAGCCGTTTTCTTATTAAAAAATTTTGAAAATGAAAGTACATAATGTATATATTTATTAAAGAGTATTGAGTATTGAATCTTATGTTTCCCTCGCAATACTGACACCGTTCACGTCCGTCCAATTAAATGTTTAATTTAATCTAAATAAACAAATAAGTAATCTTGAATATTTTTAATGGATGAAATCGATTCACAAAAACGTGATTTTGGATTGCAAAACCTATATAAAATTGGTTGAATTAACAATAAACAAACCACAATGATATAATTTCTCAAGATAGTCTCCTGACTTCTCGCAGCACCTAGTGAATGGTTGCATAAACTTCTTTATGCTCCCTGAAAAAAATTGTATTCCGTCGAGAGGTAAGCTACAGATCTACCGCGTTCTTGAGTTCTTCATCCGTGGCAAATCGGCGGCCGCATCATTATAACGTAAAGGACTTTATAGTAAACAAAACTCGTTACAATGAGATGTATTTGAGTTGAAGTTTGCAATTAGAAGCAAATATGTACTGAGAACTGCGGCCGTAAAGCGTCGCGCACATTGTTGCTCTTTGATGTATGTTGGGGCATCCTTCATATGTTGGGGCATCCTTCATATGTATAGTCCTTCAGGGACAACGTCTATTATAAGGGTGAGCCTCGCAACACATGACGACTTCAAATAAAACTCCAAGGTATTTGCTGTACGAAAAAGTTTTACAAACAAACGTTGCGTGGTTTCCACGAGGACATACAGTTACGTAATCTGTTTATTGTTACTTTGCTTTATTCATGAACGTACGCGGGCATTCTTCAGATTCTTAAATATTTTTCCTCGAATTCGAATAAAGCATCCATTTCTGCGTAAAAAAGCATTATACCAAACAGAGCTTAAAATTAATAATACAATAAGTGAGGAGTGAAATATTTTCCATCGCAGTTGACCTTCATTCAACGATCTTGAATGACCTTGAGTCGTAGGTCACCGTACGCGTCTTAAACGCCATATTAGATAGTACAACGTATATCATTCTAATTTAAATAACGGAGGTGACATTAATATGACCACTACGCATCCACCTACAAAGAAACTATTCACATGGAATTAGGCCATCCTCATTGTCGATGTTTGGGCTGCTCTTTACTTTACCGGACTCAAAATTTGTGCCTTTCTCCTATAAATTATGATGTATTTGGTATGTAATTCAGTAGATTTGTACTCTGGGCGGCTACAGTCGAAATTTCGATCCTGTAGCATCAAAGGTTGAGGAGTTATGCTTGCCTAAAATTGTTCATTATTCAGTGTTTTTGCTAGATGGCAGCACGGGCACATGGTAATATCGTTATCATAGAGAAAATATCTCAGAAAATGTTTGAGAAGAAATATCGTGGAAAATATTTACTAAAACCTAACTCAGACCTAACCCAAACCTAACCCAGACTAGTTAAAACGCAACATGGTGGCCATGGCTTCCAAAATTCAAACAACAATCGCAATACCCGCTTTATATTATCAGCATTAACGCGCGAAAGTTACATAGTTTAAGAGTTGTGACTTTTCTCCCGAACGCTTACATACTCGGCACACTGTGCTGGTGTACAAATCAAAAATACAATACTCGAGATATAATCTTTCGACCTTCAACTACGTTCGATAAAATTTTGAAATCGACTTTTTCCCGACTTTTCGGCACAAATATCCCGCTGCGCATCAAAGTTATTCTCTCTTTCTAAAGTCGGCTGCACGGCAATTTTATGGTTCATGGCTGAGGATTTTTTAAAAGAATCCTTCAAGAGCAACAACATTGTTCGTCATAAACCAA
>CM052188.1:4392624-4418065 GCA_028455805.1 Lasioglossum figueresi | reverse complement strand
AAAAAATGCTCTATCGTTTATCAATTGTCTCAATCCCCACTGGCGAAAGTTTACACGATTTACTAAGTCTCTATCTTGAAGTTCTTGGTGAATTGACAGGTGAAAGGGGTGAAATTTTTGTTCATGGAGTATTCGCACTACACATTTTCGACTAATGCCCCTTTCTCTCTTATTATGTTGCGTATTGCGATACATTTGAATGTATAACAGCTCAAGGGAATATTTTCTAACATTTTTCGTAACGGAAATAAAGCAAATGAATCTTACACGTTGAATTTTATTTATTCCATTTTACTTGGTTGAAGGTCATTTGTAGGTCATATTGTTATTTTGTCAGGTACAACATTACGTTAAAGAAGATATATCATTCCATTTAAAAAACATCGATAACCTTGAAATCTCATAAGAAAATGACCTTGAAAATTTTTTCCCTTACACCGTTACATGTGGCCCTTCAAACAGTGTAACTTCGTCCTAAGAAGTTTTTTTTGTACAACGAAAAGTAACGGAGATATTTAGGTGTTCTGTTTCTTCGAACTCACCCTGTATTATGCATAGATCCATTAGCAAGAGAAGAATTTTCAGAAATAGCAGACATTCTATCTTTTATGAAACGCCAAATTATCAATGAAGTTTTCCATAAAAAGAAATACACCAACGGTTCATTTTCATGGAAACCTGATATCGAAGGCTTGAAAATAATTTATAATTTTCTAGAACAATTCTTAATAAAGTTTTCCGTGAAAAGAAATACATCAAGGGTTCCTTCTTATGGAAACCTGGTATAAAAGGCCTGAAAATAAATTATAATTTTCTAGAACAATTATTAATGAAGTTTTCCATGAAAAGAAATACATCGACGGTTCCTTCTCATGGAAACCTGATATAGAAGGTCTGGAATTAATTCATAATTTTCTCAAACAATGTTCTGTCAGGGTTTAAAAATAACAATAATAACAATAATAAATAAATAAATACATAAACGGTTACTGTGAACGATATTTAAGTCAGAGAAGGTGTTTTGATAGAAAATCTTTTGCATAATATGTTTGCAATATCTGTTTATATCGTTTATCATTTTTGTAATGTATCATGACTTGAACTAGTAGCATTAATTTGCATCGAAGCCGACAACACAAGTTTCACCCGATTTACTGTTCCGTCGACGTTGGTGTTAGCCGACAACAGTATTGATCAACATCAACTTTGAAAGACATCCACATATACATACATATTCATCGACTTGTACATATATGTATGTATATATATATATGTATGTATATATATATATATATATGTATATATATCATGATCGGTAATATCCGGGAATTACCGATTGTTTTCTACCTCCAACTCACTCGTCTATGCACTGAAGTACGAAATACTGACAGCGAAATCATTCAACCATGCTCATCTGATTTTGATGGAACTTTACAAAGCGAAATAGTTAAAATAAAAGATACGTGTAGCTGGATAAATGAACTTTAATATATCTATAATATATGTATACATACTGGTGTATGTAATACATACAGTAGCGGACAAAATTTCAAGACGCTCCAAAAGAGACGAGAACTATTTTAATATTGTACTATACGATTTCAACTTTTTTTTTAAGTTAGAGCAATGAATTTACTACCGGATGTGGAAAGAAATTTTTTCAAAAATTGTAATTGATCGGAATTGTTGAAAAAATACTGAAAGTCGCATTTTCAGCTTTTTTATGAGGACCTATATTGAAAATTTTAAAAATACGTTTTGTAGATCTGTGTCAATCGTATGCACTGTGAAAGTTTAATCGAAATCCGTCGGGTCGGAAAAAAACGACAGGCATTGAAAGATGTAAGAATCCTTAGATTTATTGCAGTTTGAGGTCGAAAATTAGGAAAATCTGTAAATTTTACCGTCTTTAAACGTTTGCTCATTGCAACGTCGACCGATTTGGACGAAATTTTCGGAATATGTTTAATTTACAAAGATCGACAAAACGTATTTTTTAAATTTCCAGTATAAGTCCTCATAAAAAAGTTGAAAATGCGACTTTTAGTATTTTTTCAACAATTACGATCAATTACAATTTTTGAAAAAATTTCTTTTCGCATCCTGTAGTAATCTAATTGCTCTAGTTTCCCAAAAAAGTTCAAATAGTATAGTACAATATTAAAATAGTTATCGTCTTTTTTAGAGTGTGTTAAACTTTTGTCCGCTACTGTATATGTATACATGTACATATTGTATATATTTGTGAATACATTGGTATGAAATATTCAAAATATTTCTTCCATTTCTGACCTTGCATGACCTTGAAGGTCACTGTGCAGTATACCAATGAATTCTTCTGGACACACGCTTTCATTTGTTATAAAAGAATATACAGCATTCGATTTAAAAAGTTGAAGGTCACCTTCATATCTGACGAAATAGTACAAACACAAAAAAATCACATACGCCATTGTGTTGCGTATAGAAAACAGTACTACTTTTTCCTTTTTCATTTTTTTCTAATATTTACTATTTACAAGGAAAACGCTGGCTAGTAATAACTTGAACACCCTGTATACAGGGTGAGACAATATCTATGACCACTTTGAATATTGCCGTTATTTGTAATAATATGAAAAAATGTTGTATACAAAACTTACACGGTATAGAGGGGACAATATTGTGACATAAACATTTTCTGTGTGGGTGGAGGCATAGAGGAGATTTCAAGGTCACCTTGATTTTTTTAAACTGAAAGATCTACTTTCTGTATCACGAATCGATAGATTATCGAATTCTGAGTAAAAATGTATTGACCTCTATACGTCCTAAATCTAATAGTTAACAAGATATTATAGAAATAATTTTCATTCTTCTTCTCATTCTTATATTTAATTATACTGAAACACATATATCCATATATATTTTAATTCTACACGTATTTAAATCAGCCGCCTCAAATATTCAAAACTCTATTGACAATATCGAAACATATGAAATGCGTATAGTTTGATATAAGACCAACGAAGATGGATGAAGATCATCTATATTTTTCAGTTGTTTATAAAAATCAACGAGATATAAGTATAATTTTCTCAAACAAACTGAAATTGTTGAAATCTATTACACTGACTGCACTTTGAACTCTAAAACCCTAAAATATCTCGATCAAACTTTGACTTACCCAAAATTAATTTTCCAGGTTGGACAAAAGACTGTGACACTCGCTTATTGTCGTCGCGACAGTGAACGTGTTAAACATCCAAGTGTAGAGGGTGCTCTCCAAGTAGCAGACACGTAAGTTCTCATTAGAATATATAACATTGTATATCTATTTACATTAACTTGCTCTAGACATATATCATCCGATTAAATGAACGAAATAATCTGGAAAAACATGTTTATGGAACGTGAACCTTGAAACTTTGATTTATGACTTTAAAGAAACAAATATAATGGTGTCTAAGGCCGGACACTTTCGAAATATGTTAGATTTATTAATCTTTCATTACTCACACTCCACTTTCTGTATAACTGATTACATGGAACTTTACATCAATCCAACATAAATTAATTTTTACTTAATAAAATAACTACTTTAATGCAAAATAAATATTTGATAGTGCAGTCGATACCTTTGTTTATGTTTGAAACACTAAATTTAAAGTTTTGAGGTTATACATACTATATGGAAGCAATTAACACTCTCAATAAATTATTTATGCATTACCCAGTCAATTTCCCAGTAAATTAATTCCTAACATCTCAAAAAAACTAAAGCTCCTTTGGTCTAATTTTAGAAAAGTTATTCGTTTTCAAGGATGCACGAATACTTTTTACATTGACTGTACATATGTAATTTTCAAACATTCATCTTCTTCTTCTATATAATAAAAATGAAATGCTTATTGCGATTTGGCTAATTTTTTTTTAAATGTTCCTTGTAGTCCGAATCAGGTTTTTAGAGTAAAAAAAATTGGAATACTTGCCCGGAAACATGAAAATTCGGGAAAAAATGAGACTACCCACACCGCGATCGCCGCGAGAGGGCCACGACGGCGTTACCTCCCGCGGCCACCGCCAGGTGGACAACGCAACGTAGCGAGTTTCTCGCAAGTAAGATGTTGCGCGGACGGTATTAATATGCGTAGCGGACGAGGATATTAACCAGTATTATCACATATTGGTCTTATGGTATCACTTGCTAACTCTACCCATTCTGTTGTACTCTGTTAGTTTCCAACAAAATTTCGATATTATTTTGATTTTTATTTAATTTTATTATTTTTATTTTTAATTTTGCAAATCTGCTAAACCCTGGTACCCATCCTGTTGCCCTCTGTTGTACTCTGTTGGTTTCCGACAAAATTTCAATATTATTTTTATTTATTTTCATCATTTTTATTTTTATTTTTGCAAATCTGCTAAACCTCTACCCACCTGTTGCCCTCTATTCTGTTGCCCTCTGTTGTTTTCTGACAAAATTTCAATATTATTTTCATTTTTATTTTTATTATTGACCGTACATTGTGTCGCAATCGACAAAATTTGTTTTGAATTGACAAAATTTAATCGCATGCAATGCCGCCAATAAGACGGAGCAATTTAGGTCGCAGAATTCGCAATCTTACACAGCAAACGAATATTAGATCTAATCGAACTGTAGAGCGACGTGAAATTGAAACGGAATAGATTGTCCCAAACACGTTCAGCACGTACACCACAAGAAAGAGAAAATGGATCAGTAGAAACCAATCGCGCGACAATGAATTCGAATAACCGTCTAAGAAGACAAACAAATGTTGCGTTGAATACTCATCGAGCTGCAATCCGTTACAACATGACAATTGATTACAGTGCAGAAAAATCCTAATAAAAATGTAGATGTTCAAATAAATGTTTGTTCAAAATCTTAAATCCCCGAAAGTTCTTCACCGATTGCTTTGAAATTTTGACACAACGTTGGATTCGAATACGCGCGTGTTTTTATATACCTAATCTATATAAATTATACAAATAAAAATGTGAATGTTCGTTTGTTCAAAATATTTCCTACAAAAATATTATATGTCCACAAGCATTGTGAAATTAAACATTGAAACGTGCGCTTTCTCTTTTCTTTCTTTTCCATTTAACCAGACTGACAATGAGCCACAGCAACGCGTGGCCGGGTACATGATTCATATAAAACAAAACCAATTGAGAATAGCTAGACTTTCATTTAAGAATTGTTTGTTCTATTAATATTGTGATCAGCCATTGTGTAGCGACGAATTGCACCGATGTTTATGCAGAAAAATTATTATGAAAGGCGCAATGCTCTGTTTGGACTTTGCAAACATTTTTTGGGAATTATTTAATCCATTTAGACCCGCCGTATCGTGCACAGTGCAAATCGTTAAAATGATTTGCCGACGTACTCGCTCAACCGTACCAATATAGCTTCAAGTCTAGCAGAAAGTATAAACAATAGCACAAAAATAGTTGATGAATTTATAATTTTGTACTTCTCTGACAATACTTGACAATTTTCGAATGTTCTAATTATCTATCTCATGAAAATCTCATGAAATTCTGACTGAATTAATCTCAGAATCTGAATAGATTAATGCACCCTTGTAATTACATTTTCGCCGCGGTTACTCAGTTTTGTCATCGAGAGGTAAGAATACCAGCGAGCCAGAAGATGATAAAATTGACAGCGGATGTTTATGCATTTATGACGAAAATGAGTAGGTGTAATTTATAACAGTGAAAACATTTGAAAAATTTGGAAATACTGTTATATTTATGTTCAACCTGTTATACGTATTCAGAAAGAAAATAAATTTCTATTTCATTCCAGTTTGTTCCAATCCAGGAAGAACATTTTTATTCTGTATAACGATCCGCTGTCTGATGATAAGAAATGATTGTTTATCCACTCCGGGACAAAAAGATTGCACACTTCGAAATTAACACTAGGTTTACGAAGCTCTAGAAATAACTATTTATAAACATAACAATCATGTGTCTATCCAAATTTTTGCCATTTTTCCAATAGTATATACCCAGAGAAATAAATTTGGTAAATAATCCCTCAGGGAAGTCATTTTGACGGGTCCCGTAAACCTAGTGTTAATGTAACTTCTGTCTGTTAAACATTATAAACATTACAATTTTTTTATACTATACACATATTTTCAGGATACCTTTCTTAATATACAGGGTTAGGTTTTCTGTCCGTGACCTTGACCGACCTAGAATAATTATATTCACTGAATTCGTGATGAATCTTAACTGAAAGCTTACAAAAGCTTATAAAAATGACGACCCATCACTGTGACCTCTGCTTGTCAGTAGATTATACATACAGGAATGTCAGACGATGTTGACATATTAAAATATTCGTTTTTTTCAGTTTGTTGTACCAAATGAGACAAAATAGAATATAAGACTATTGTCAGTAAGATGATCTCAAAATGGTTTGCATTGCCCCCTCTGATTGCGTTAGTTGTTCCAACCAATGGAAACAAATACAGAGGACATTCATAATGATAAAAATGTGCAGATTGCTTGTGACAAAAGGACCGCGAGATTAAAAACCAGAATTTATTATCCAACAGTTCTACTCTTGGAGGCACAAACGTCGTCTTTCTCTTCGTCACGATTATTTCCCAAGACCAACCGCGTTGCTGTCTTCATCTTTCTCCGGGGCTGAACTCCGTTACGAGTTAGTCCCCGCTAATTAATAACGACACGTTCATTAAAACTTGTCCAGAAAGCCTGAAGAAGCATCGCGAGGTTCGCGCGGCCCCTGCAGTGTTTTAGTTCGACGAGCCAGGCCATCTCGTTACCAGGAAACCGGTAACAATCGGCAAGATAAATACTTCGCAGTCACAGCTGAACAGACGCGCGGTAACTATGCTAAAAGTTCCTCTCTTTCTCTCGCCCACGGGCCGAGTTCCTGAAGAGCGGCGCGGCCGCGGCTGCTGGCGCTCGCATCCCCGTCCCGTCCCGATTGCATTTACAGTTCGCCACGGCAGCCCCAGATAAGCCATTTCGGAACAAATTAATCAACACTATCGCAGCGAAACCACGGAGACCGAGTTAGCCGGAAAGTAACTTCCCATCAGATTAAAGTAGCCCGTAACCGAGTTTGAAAATCGGCCGCGAAAGGCACAGCTTCGTTAGCAGGGGCCCTAGTCTATTCCATAGTCTGTCAAAATTCTCGTACACCTCTGACGAAAACCGCCCGGTGATCGATTCACCAGTCTCCAGGTTGACAGTGATGTTGCTTAAAACATAACCGTCCATCTCGGCGGCAAACACATTGCGAGGTACCGCTCGACCTTGCAATGTTTACGTTCTAACACGAGACTCCGGTGTGGTACAACAACTGTCGCGCGTCGGGAGTTTTTGCCTCACCGACGATACCGACGATAGTTTGTAAACCTTGCCGTGTCATCGAACTCGTTCTTATTGTCGCGTGGGCCATCAAATTCTTCTTTCCGTATGTCAAAGCCGTTACCATAATTCCTTTGTCTTCCTTGCATCACCGGTCGTTAGGCTATTGCCCTAACGAACGTTGGGGACATCCTCGCTGTCCAAATTCAAAGTCCGCACTCCTTATTCCCTCCGAAACCGATGGTCCACCACACTATAAAGGAGAGCGACCGATGCTCTCTCGTTTGACTACTGTTTTGTCTCCGCGTCGTTTATCTTTCGGCATCGACTGATACCGATTCGCTTCATGTCACGCGCTTGCTTCACGCCTTGTGAACTTCATACATCGTGATCATTGATCAATATACACTGATCCATTGTATATTTCGTTTTATCCAGTCACATTATATTCTGTTCTTTCCTATTCTTGTTCTTTGGTTTCTCCGTTACCCTACTCATCCTCCTCGGAATCCTTCCAGCTATCTCCCCTCGTCCTTCCTTCGAGACGCTCACCGTCTCATCCCCGCTAAACTCCGTACAGATGTTCTTATAGAAGCCTAGAAGAATCAGGGTCTTGTAATGCCTCGATATACAGCACTCTCGTCTTCTCTCCGTAAGTGTTGAAAACATCTCTATCGTAATGTCAACATTTCACGTGTCACCTTGGAACCGGTCAAGTGGTAAACACGCTCGACGACCATGTCAACAAGGGATCGAGTATCGGCGAGACTCACACCTATGCAATCGAAGCTAAAGATTGCCATTTGGAGGAATTCTTGTTGTATGTATGAATGATGGAAAGGATACGCAGCGTTTCGTCGTAGACCCGCTAGAGGACTCATCAGTAAGGCTATCTAGCGGGCCCTGCCTTAGACGTAGGAATATCAGCAGTTGAGGACGGTATATACAGGATGAGTCGCCACATTTTGCCATCTACATTTACGTCATTATTATTACGCATAGCAAACAATGTGTCAGATGAAGTTGAACGGTTTTGAGAGGGGCACATTCTGATGGTACATTTTTTTTGTAGGTGGACATGTAAAGGACATATGAAGGTCATTAATGTTTTTTTAAATGGAATCATATTTTTCCTATTGCATCAGCTGATGCTCCTTCATATTCTTTACAAAAAAGTATTAATCTATTTGTGTAAAAAAATCATTAGTTTAGGAGATATTTTAATTATAATTTGTTAGGAAATCTCGACTCTCTGGTCAATAATATGAATTCAATGTGATATTTCCTATCGAAACAGAGACGTAAATCTAGATGGCAAAATGTGGCGCCCCACCCTGTATAAAAACCGGTGGCGAATCAGGTCCTAGCCGCAAGGATAGCGTCAGACTTGGACTATCTATCCATCTGGTAGCAAGCGTCGGAAGTTAAGCGAAGCCACACCTCTACCGTAATTATCAACATTTTATGTGTCACCTTGGAACCGTTCAACTGGTAAACACGCACGACGACCATGCCAACAAGGGATGGTGTATCGGCGAGATTCACACTTATGCAATTGAAGCAAAAGATTCCCATTTGGAGGAACACTTGTTGTATATATTAAAGATGGAAAAGATAAGGAGCGTTTCGTCCTGGACCCGCTAGAGGACTCATCAGTAAGGCTATCTAGCGGGCCCTGCCTTAGACGTAGGAATATCAGCAGTTGAGGATGGTATATATAAAAACCGGTGGCGAATCAGGTCCTAGCGGCAAGGATAGCGACAGACGGACTATCTATCCATCTGGTAGCAAGCGTCGGAAGTTAAGGGCCGCCATATTACCCCCTTGCCAGTGAACAACGATACTAAGATCCGGTGGAGAGGGATGATGAAGAATCTGCTAGTAGAAAGCGCGTTGCTCGAATAGAACCACGTCGTGGCGGGGCAGTAGGTCGCGCTCAAGCCAATCGAGTGGGCCGTTGTTCGAATTGAAAACACATCGTGGCGAGGCAGTGAGTTGCGCTCAAGCCAATCGTGTGGGTATTTTTACTTATCAACCGAGAATGAGTCATCTCTCTCCTAGTGTAGGCCACCTATCAGGAGGTTGCGTGTACACATCACGTCGGGGTCACCAATTTGAAGGAACTCTTGTTCTATGTAGGAAAGATGGAAAAGATAAGGCGCGTTTCGTTGGGATATCGGTAGGCGGTTGAGGACGGTGTATATACAAACCGTTGGCTAATCAGGTTCTAGCGAGCAAGGATAGCGACAGACTTGGACTATCTTTCCATCTGATGGCAAGCGTCGCAAATTAAGCGCCGCCACATTACCCCCTTAGCCAGTGAACAACGGTACTATGATCCGGAGGAGAGGGATGATGAAGAATCTTGCTCTGTCTTAAAGCTTACTTGCTAATTTTTAAGAGGCAGCTAAAGGACCTGCATACCTGACCATACCAGGGCCACGGCCTAAGTTGTATTTTTATGGCTTTAAGAGTAATCTAGCGGACATGGTGCGTGAGAAAGAGGGATTTTCTGGACGCGGAAATTTAATCTTTTCTATGTGCACACTTGAGGCGAGTCCTGTATTAGACGTTGGAATATCAGCAGTTAAGGGCGGCATATACAGGGTGCGGCACCTAAAACAGGTCACCTGAATAAATCGCTTGCTTTTGAAGATAGAAAAAAAAGGATCAGACCAAACTTACTTGATATCGAGTGGCTCGTAATCTGATGTCATTAATTTTTTTATAGGTGGAGACGTCAAGGAGATACGAAGGTCAACTCTGTTTTTTTAAATGGAACTGTAGGGTTTTTTATTTAAATTCTGATAGTGTATTTCAAGACGAATACAATTACCTATTATTAAGGTCATTCAAGGTCACGCAAGGTCAACTGCAATAGAAAATAACATGTCTCAAAGCACTCTTCAAATACTTTTGTGTCTTCTCTGGTTGTTGGCATACTGCTCTTCCAAGTATTGGTAAGGTTCGCAGAACATAAATAAACATACCATCGCATCGTATGCTTACCTGTATCCAGAAATGTTATTAGTAGTTTGACTACCGACCAGAGTACGGCTTCGAAATATTCAATCCGAGTGTTCAATTTTCAAGAATGCGTTACACGATAGCAGAGAAAGTGGAAATGGTTATCATTTATGGCGAATGTCATAGAATTATGAGGAAAGCGGTACGCGTGTATGGTGAAAGATTTACCGATCGTAATAGTCCTTCAGTTTCTGTCTTTGCAAACATTATAAAAAAGTTTCGAGAAACTGGAAATGTGGATAAGAAAAAACGCACTCGAGCCAAAAAAGCAACCGACGATGGAAACACGATAAACATTGTAGCAAGTGTAATACAAAATCCACATGTTGGTACTAGGCAATTTGAACGCGAGAGTGGCATCGGTCAACGAAGTATTTTGCGAATACTTAAAGTTAACAAATTTCACCCATTCCACATTTCACTGCATCAACAATTAAGTGAAAATGATTTTCAAAAACGTTTACAGTTTTGCGAATGGGGCCTACGGAAACTGCAAGACGATCAAATGTTCTTGAATAAAATTTTGTTTACGGATGAGGCCACATTTACAAACCACGGACAAGTTAACTGTCGCAACATGCGTTACTGGTCGGTAGATAATCCACGATGGCTACGAGAAGTGGACAAGCAGAGACCTTGGTCTGTCAACGTCTGGTGCGGCCTTCTTCATAATAAAATAATTGGTCCATATTTCATTGATGGCACGCTAAATAGTCATAAATACGAGAGAATCTTAAAAGACGTTTTGCCAGAATTGTTAGAGGACATTTCACTGGACATGCGACAATCCGCGTGGTTCCAACGAGACGGATGTACTGCTCATTCGGCTCGAAATGTTACAGAATTACCGAACAGGACATTCGAAGGTCGTTGGATTGGTCGATCAGGAAGTAATAAATGGCCAGAACGTTCCCCAGACCTGACACGGCTAGATTTTTATTTGTGGGAAAAATTGAATGAACAAGTGTACCGCGAAAAACCAACAACCACAGTTGATATGCAAGAACGTATAAAAAGAGCTTGCTCTGTAATAGATACAACTGAAATTTGTCGGGCAGTATCATCGGTATTGCAACGTTTTAGATTACGTCTCGGTGTTCAAGGTCGACATTTTGAACACTCGAAGTAGCAGCGAATACGTACATAACATGTTACGTGTAAATCGTCGTAGCGTTCGAAGAGTGCTTTGAGACATTTTATTTTCTATTGCGGTTGATCTTGCGTGACCTTGAATGACCTTCATAATAGGTCATTATATTCGTCTTGAAATACACTATCAGAATGTAAATAAAAAACCATACCGTTCCATTTAAAAAAACAGAGTTGACCTTCGTATCTCCTTGACGTCTCCACCTATAAAAATATTAATGACATCAGATTACGAGCCCCTCGATATCAAGTAAGTTTGGTCTGATCCTTTCTTTTCTATCTTCAAAAGCAAGCGATTTATTCAGGTGACCTGTTTTAGGTGCCGCACCCGGTATACAAACCGGTGGCGAATCAGGTCGTAGCGAGCAAGGATGGATAGAGACTTGGACTATCTGTCCATCTGGTAGTAAACGTCGGAAGTTAAGCGCCGCCACACCTCTACCGTAATTATCAACATTTTATGTGTCACCTTGGAACCGGTCAACTGGTAAACACGCACGACGACCATGCCAACAAGGGATGGAGTATCGGCGAGATTCCCACTTATGCAATTGAAGCAAGAGATTGCCAGTTTCCTAATTCTTCATTTTTTCTTCATGAAACTTTCACCGTATTCGCCCCGTTTTCCCAATTAAAATGACAGCGAAGACGATAGAATTGCAAGTATCATTACTTGAGCCTCGGGTCGGATGCAGTAAACGATCGGGCTGGGTCGGGTCAGATAGGGCGGGATCCCGAATGTTTGACCACCCTTTGGCGGCTGTTGAGATGTGAGCGAGAGGAGGAAAAGGAAAGGGAGCGTTTCGTCCTAGACCCGCTAAAGAACTCATCGGTAAGGCTATCTAGCGGGCCCTGCCTTAGACGCTGGGATATAAGAATACGGTTGAGGACGACATACATAGAAATCGTTGACGGGTCAGGTAGTATCGAGAAAGGTCTTTGACTATCTGTCCATCTTGTAGCGAGTGTAGGAGAAGTTAGCCGCCACATTACCTCCTTGCCAATGAACAACGATAATCTTGGCGAGTCCCCTTTTTCTACGATGATCCATGTCAGAATCTGCGAGAACTATGGGATGCTTGCCGGTGTCCACTCGATTGATGTGTGTCGTGCTTTTTGAGAAGCGCGTTTTTAGCTCGAACTGTAAACACACATCGTCGCGAGCTAGTGTGTCGTTCTCGTGCCTATCCATCCTCTTGATATTGTTGGGCTCCTGGTTGTAGCCGTCGTTCATTCCTCCGGTCGTTCTCCGTGTTGCGTTTTTCGGTTCTGCGTCGCTGTCACCAATTTGGTGGCTGTGGAAATGTGAGAGAGGGGAGGAAAAGAAAAGGGTGCGTTTCGTCCTAGACGAAACCTACTTTAGACGCTGGGATGTCGGAAGGCGGTTGAGGACGGTATATATAGGGATCGGTGACTGTTAGGGAGTTAGCCGCCACAACCCTAAATGGACCATCCACCACTAAATATCTTCAGACAAGGCGAAGTCTCCAAAAAATACCTTGAAAAGTATATATTTCCTAAAATTCATCAGTGACTGGTCCTAAATATGATCAATAGTGCACTTGTAAGAATGGTCCGGAAGGTTAATCATGCGAGCGATTCTATCAGGATTCAAAGGGCCCGCTGGTAGGAAAATAATGAGAAACTTCAAGAAGGATTATAACATTAATAATTCTGTCTAGTTCGGTAACTGGCTGAAAGCCTTCTACGCAGGATTGTTCGTAGAAGCGCCACACGTTTAATATACGTACGTACTAGACAGGGTTGCTACATGTATTGCTGAACTCGACACAATACAGAGAAGCCTTTCAATGGACCCGCGATTCGTACATATTAAACTTTCGAGGAGCGGGCGAGACACGTACATCCTCAACTTCTGATAACCCGTCAAATTATCATCCTCCCGAAAACGTCACCGGCGACTGTCCAAAAGTACAGTCTTCGCCGTGGCGTAGATAACGAACGAAGGTAACTTCGGCGCAGTTCTGTTCCGTTCGTATCATTCGCAGCGCGATCATCCTTGTCTGGCCTCTGTCTCCTGGCGCAGTCCAGCGTGGAACATGCGGACGAGAGAGTCAGTCGCGGTGTACCTACCTGTTCCAGCTGGCTGGAAAAGGGAACAAAAAGAGAGGCAGCCGTTAACGTGACTACTCGGGGAATCGGTGTATAACTGCGGGGCTTCTTGAGATTATGCCTAGACATGATCCCATATAGATCGGCCGGGCTAGTGTATGCAAATCCTCGTGGCAAACTGCTCGGCATTTGCATAAGCTTTCAGATAAGGACGCGTTAGAAGTATGCCTTTCCTTCGGATTCGTTTCCAGGGGCCTGGCCAAAATGCTCTATCCAGGACCAATCGATCCCGTGACACGCTCCCCCCCTTCAGTGAGGGGATGTACCTCCTCTGTTTTCGTTTTATGAGACGGCGAAAGTAAATGGCGGGCCGAAAAATAAAGATGCCTCTTATCGGTAATGGCACGCGTTCGCGAAAATAAGGAGAGTTCATTTATCGGGATGACGAAACTTCAGACTCGTCTCTGTGATAGCCGAGGAAATCTGCTCGCGGACATTCCAAACTTCCAATCGTCTGTGACTCGCGACGTTCCCTGCGACGAGGGCCACAGTGATTCTGAATCTTCAAAACGTGGCCAAAAGATAATTCTTCAAATTTCTGTAAAATCAATGAAGGGTCTAGCAGACTAAGAATGGCCCAGCGGCCTTAGCCACAATTTTTTTTAATATTGTATGGAAAACAATGGTTTTAGGTTGAAAGGTAAACACCTAAAATTTTAATTCGCTAACCATTCATATAAGGATGCTATGAGAGTAAATACCCTTAACTGTATCATTTTTTTTCTCGGTTAATAATTAAGATATTCAGATGGAAAAAAACGAAAATACTCGAACTTACCTCCTTCATGTCGTATATTTTTTTCATAATTGTCATCCAATTATTAAGGGTAGAAAAAATTAACAACCGAGGAAAAAAATGATACAGTTAGGGGTATTTACCCTCACAGCATCCTTATATGAAGGGTTAGTTAAATTTTAGGGAGTAATCTTTCAACCTAAAACCATTGTTTCCCATACAATATTAATAAAAATTGTGGGTTTATGCCTATAGGTTCTTTTAAATGTGCAGACTAAGTTTTTGCTGAAATATAAATTGCTATAAGTCACCCATTATCTTTTGAGAGAAGTTTGGAAACAAGCAAAAATGCAAGTCTCACGATGATCGCATTTCTCCTGAAATTAACGATGTTTCCCCGATCATACTTTTTGATGAGTAATCATTTCAGCAATACTAGCTACATTGTATAGCGTTGAAGAGCGTTCTTTCAGCTGTATGTGTATATCTTTATACATACATATTATTATACATATGAGATAATTTGTTTTTGACAGATTAGCGCCGCAAGAACTAATTAATTATTGGCATTACCGCGTGCTTGTGCTGTCACCTAGCGGTTCCGCTCGGTAAACGGCGCGTGACCGTCACTCCACACAAAATGGCGGCGCTAACCTGTCAAAAACACTGGAAATCGCTCAACTGCAAACATTTATAACTCTCGAACCATTGATCCTTTACGATCAAAACTTGGATTCTCACATCTTCTCGTCCCTATCTACTGGATAACATAGAAAAAAGGCAAAAATTCATAGGAGAAAGGTACAAATTTCTGGTTACGCAAGAAGAAGAGCAGTACAAATAACGTTGAACAACACAAGTAACTCGAGAAACTGTTATCCGAGCTATTGCAAGCTCTCTCACAGTTTGTCGAAAGAAATCGTAAAGTTCGTGAAACACCGGGACAATAGAATCTCTGTTCGACTTAATCGTTTGTGAAAATTACCTTTTTTAATTAGAAGGGTAACGCGTTTCCGCTGTTTTCACCGTTAGCGAACAGATTCCCGGTCTGTCCGTAAACTTTCATCTTCTTTCTCGAACCGATTACCTTAATCCCATTTGCAGGGAAGTACTCGGGCAGTAGTAAAAAGGGTTTTAACTACTGTCGTGCGATTGGGTTTGCAGTCTGACAAGAGCAACCGACCCCTTCCGCGTCGAAATTATTTATTCGACTATGAAGTGGATAGAACGCAACCTCGAGAAGACGATTCTGCTCACGTGTCGAGACTTCCGATTAAATTGTACGACATCCCTCACGTCGGCCCGCGAATCCAAGCCACGGAAATTCGCCGGTGAGGGTCGATCGACTACTTGTGCGCCCTGCACTCGTTACATTCCACGGGATCGAGATGCACTTTGCCCTCAAACTTTCATCCGTGCCGATGTATAAAAGAAGAACTTCTTCGCAGAAGCCGGACACTTTGTTTTATAATTAAGAGCAGCGGACGGTATTGTTTTATTAATTCCTTGAATGATTTATACGTTCCTTTCACATGAATTCTCCTGAGAGTTGATAGCAATAGACATAGAGCTATTGTATATAAATATATATAAATAAATTTGTGCTGGTAAATTGAACGTAATAAAATAATTACAGTGACCTTTAATCGCTGCTTTAGAGCCAGCTGATTTTGGCTGAAAGGGTCTAGCAGACTAAGAATGGTCCAGTGGCCTTAGACACAATTTTTATTAATATTCTATGGAAAACGATGGTTTTAGGTTGAAAGATAACCTCCTAAAATTTTATGTCCCTAACCCTTTATACAAAGGATGCTATGAGGGTAAATACCCTTAATTGTATCATTTTATTTCTCGGTTGTTAATTAAGATATTCAAATGAAAAAAAAAACACGAAAATACTCGAACTTACCTTCTTCATATTATATATTTTTTTCATAATTGTCATCAAATTATGAAGGGTAGAAAAAAACCATAACATCGTAAAATCATAACAGGACGTTGTTCTTGAATTTTTTGGAAATGATCACTCGAAGGGTTGCTTGCAATTTTCAGCCCAACAAAATAAAAAATAAAAAAAATAAAAAAAATATATGACACGAAGGAGGTAAGTTCGAGTATTTTCGTTTTTTTTTCATTCGACTATCTTAATTAACGGAAGGTTTAGCCTAGAGTTGTGCAGAATTAAAATTGAATCACTCCAGGATTTATAATTACAAAGTAATTGAATTACATTGTAGTTCAGTCATATTGTAATTTATAATTCAGATCTTCGTTCACTTAAATTACAATGTAATTCGTAATTGCAATTGGAATACAACGATAAAATAATTTGTAATTAAATTACATTAATAACAAATTACGAGGACGAGGAATAGAAAACACACCGCATAGACAGGAAACAAGTATATGATAGAAAAACATAAAAATATATCGCACTTCTTCAAAGTTCTGGGCTATAATTTGGACAGCTGTATATTAATTATATTGTATTTCAATTACACATCTGATTGAAATAATTAGTAATTGAATTAATTGGAAGGTTTGAATTATGTAATTCAATTACATTGTATTTCAATTATACAGGGTGTTCATTTGATAACTTACCAGCCGAATATCTCGAAAAGTATGAAAGATATTGGAAAAGTGTAAAACACGTGTCCAAGGATTTCGAGGGGGAAAACGGGGGCAGTATCAGTTCTTTATTTGGGTGGCGTTTTCAAGGTCATTTGAAGGTCAACTTTGTTTTTTCAAATCGAAACCTATATTTTTTATTATGAGATCTTATTGTACGTAAAAATACCAGTAATTTTCGTAGAAAATTTTTTTTTATCTGCAAATTAGTTTCGGAGATATTTAAAGAGAAGTAGAGCGAGTCATACTTATACTGCGAGAAAGTTTGCAATTTCTTTATAACTATAATAAATTTTCAAAATGTTCTCCGTTGATTTCTAAACAATAATACAGACGATTCTCGAATTATGAACGAACATTTTTGAAGGTATCTGTTGGAATAGCTAATGTTTTCCAGTTGTACAGTAGTGGACAAAAGTTTAAGACGCTCCAAAAAGAACGATAACTATTTTAATTTTGTACTACACGATTTCAACTTTTTTGGGAAGTTAGAGCAATGAATTTACTACAGGATGTGTATAGAAATTTTTTCAAAAATTGCAATTTATCGGAATTGTAGAAAAAATACTAAAAGTTGCATTTTTAACTTTCTTATGAAGGCCTTTATTGAAAGTTTAAAAAATAAGTTTTGTCGATCTGTGTCAATTATATGCACTGTGAAAGTTTCATCGAAATTGGTTGATTCGAAATGAACGACAGGCATTGAAAGATGTAAGAATCCTTAGATTTATTGCAGTTAGAGGTCGAAAATCGTGAAAATGTGCCATTTTTTTCCGTCTTTAAACGGTTGTAGCTCATCGCAACGTCGATCGATTTTCACGAAATTTTCAGAATATGTTTAATTGACACGGATTGACAAAACGGATTTTAGAAATTTTCAATATATATTTTTTTCAACAATTCCGATCAATTCTAATTTTTGCCCTTGAATGACCTTATGTAATAGGTCGTTGAACTCGTTTTAAGATCCTCTATCGTGATACGGAAGCCAACACATACCGATCCATTAAAAAAAATGGAGGTGACCTTCAAATGTCCGAAGTACGTCCACCTGCAAAAAAACTACTATCGCCGCCGGATGGCCACCTTCTTACTGTGCAATTTTGTTTCAGCAAATATTTCTGTGAAACTTATAGTTTCAAAGATATCTGAGGTGCTAATAGTTACTGCCCCACCCTGTATACCCATAGACGCGGCGTAGGTATAGTATGTGCATACGATGCTGTGTGACGAGATCCAAAATCATCTGGTGCCCACAAGCCTCGATTCGAGATAATTCAAAATGGTGGATAGTGTACGAGACGAAGCGAATGCACAAGTATATTTCACAAGTTCATCGTTTAGTACAAATTTGAAAAAATGGTGCAAACTTGTTGCATAAAGAGCTGTAAAGAACGGCAAAACCGTGATAGTAATATATCTTTTCACAAGTAAGTATTTTTTACGAATGTCTATCCCTCCTAGACTAACCTAACCTATAACAAGTACAATGCAATGTATATCTCGAACGAAATTCTTTGTAGTAAATGCGAACAAATTTATTTATAGATTTCCGAAAGATCCACAATTAAGAGAAAAGTGGATAGAAGCAATTAATTGTGAAAATTTTGAGCCCTCTGCTCATTCAAGAGTTTGTTCGAAACATGATCGTGATTCATTCCAAGAACAAGATAATAGCCCAGATCATAATTATTTTTGTACGAGCGAAAATTATCCAAAAAATTTATGTTTATATGTATCCAATATAGTGGAATATATAACAGGATTTGTAGTTAGAAAAATAAAGAAAACAGTGCAGTGCGAAACATGCATAAGAGCTGTGCAGTCGCAGAATTCTCAAAACAAATTTTTCCATATAAAAAATTATAGTACAATCAAACAAGCCCTGACTGCGCCATCCAGCGATGTAGTTCAGACATGTAAAATAGCACAGGCAGAAATTCGAATTGCGGAAAGAACAAACAGTTTAACAGAAAAAAATTTAATGCAGGAATTGATTTTAAAAACAATGCACAAAGTTTAAATCGAACGTTTTTCAAGAATTCGACGAACATATGTATGATCACAATGTCGAATCTAACCATCTTGTACATTTAATTAAAATTGTATGCTACAATTACATTAATATACGTTTATACTATATAAGTAACCAAAAAGTAGATAAAGACAATAATAGGATAAGAAATAAGTTGACAAAAACAATTTTATTTTGTAACCAATAGTTAGAAATATTCAAATTGTATTGTATACATGTCAATAAATATTGTTTTATATTACCTTGCGCATATTATATATAATATATGTATTGTGTTCGACATGTACATGCATATTGTTCTTACTGTTCTTTGTTTAAATAAAGTAAGTTGTGAGGAAATAAATACAGATTTCATGTTATCAACTCCTACATTAAAATTTAACTTCTTCCAAATTATAATCGACAAAATGAGTTAACCATATATAAAATAATAAGAGTAAAGTAAAAATGAACGAGTAATAAAATAAAATACGTGTATGTATATTACACAGTTACAGTTTCCATAAACATTTATACAGAATGACTTGTAACGACGATTCCCCTTTCCCATACTATAGCACTTTGCCCACAACCGTCGCCTGCTAGGCGGTTTAATCTGATAACGAAGCAGTTTCATCTCGCCGGGTCTATAGGTATATATGGTCTGAGACCGAAGTACATACACGATGAGAAACGTATCAAATTTCATCACAGTTTTCAGAAATAGCAACATTTACAGGTGTGCCATCTGTTTGTCGCGGAGTGCATTCGTGTACCGAGTATGGTAGACAAGGCACTGATCGAGTAAAACACAATAGGTCTTATCATTCTAGTCGCGCCATCTCGTCGGGGAACAAACGCTCGGAAACCAATACTTCAGAGATTCCTCCTCGAATCCTGGAACGGGAAGCGCGGCGCGGCGCTGCGCTGCGCCGATCTGGCATCGGAATCGATATCATTATCGCAATTTTCTTTTCTTACCGAGCGGAGAGGCAAGTATTCAGTTCCACTGCAGCGTAAGGATCGAGTGGCGAGGCTGGTGTGCGAGGGCTGGATGGTTCAATAACGTATGTTATTGAGGGGGCACTCGTGCGTCGTCCTCTATTAAATGCGCACGAGGAACGTTCCCGGGACTCGAATGATGCGGCACGCATACCTTCCGCTCTGTGAACTTTACGAGGAGATAACTCATAATTGAGTTGGCCCAATAATAGGTTGCGCTAGGCCGTTTCAATCGGTTCCACCGCGTCCCGGGATCGATTTTCCACGATGCCGAGTGCTGCCCAGCTCTGTAAAACTCCATTTCGCTCGGTAGATGGAAAGAGAGAGAGAGGGAAAGATTACACTTATGAGTTACGATGTCGCCCGAAGAACACTGACTCTCATTAATTTCAACCGAGTTACTGTCCGCCCGTAATTATCTGCCCACTGTGTCTACCATCCCCTTTCTACGCTCTCGTCCCTTCAACCTTTCTCTGTTTCGAAGCTCGATAATCTGGCCGACATTGAAATTATTGGAGTCAAACGAACGTCTTTAAGACCGTCGTAATTCCCCGGCCAGTGATAAGAGCGGGCGAAAGTTTCGACGTTCCCGGAATTGCCAATGGAGTACCAGAGATAGCATGTTTTTACGAACGCATGATTTATAACGCTGCGCCGTTCGACGGAGTTAATTGACGTGATTAGTGGAAGTGCACAATTGATCTTAACAGCGAAACGTTTGGAAACGAAATTATTCGATTGACGAGGGACCATTTCTTCGTGATTGGGGGTGGAAAACGGTATTGTGGCGACAGATTTACCGCCGCAAGTAAAGAAAGAGAACAAAGGCTTTTTCAGATATACAGGGTGCCGCACCTAAAACAGGTCACCTGAATAAATCGCTTGCTTTTGAAGATAGAAAAAAAGGATCGGACCAAACTTACTTGATATCGAGGGCCTCGTAATCTGATGTCATTAATTTTTTTATAGGTGGAGACGTCAAGGAGATACGAAGGTCAACTCTGTTTTTTTAAACGGAACGGTATGGTTTTTTATTTACATTCTGATAGTGTATTTCAAGACGAATACAATGACCTATTACGAAGGTCGTTCAAGGTCACGCAAGGTCAACTGCAATAGAAAATAAAATGTCTGAAAGCACTCTTTTTCTTCTCTACAATTCCAATTACTTGCAATTTTTAAAAAAATATCTGTACACATCATGTAGTAAACTAATTCTTCTAATTAAATAAAAAAGTTAAAATCGTATGTTCCTATAAAAGTTACCATTTTGTTTAGAGAGTCTGAATATTAATGGGAGTCGCTGTATGGATCGATTGTAAGGTCAATAGTTTTCAAAATCATGTGTCATAGTAAAAGAATATACAGAAGACAATTAATTGCTCGAAATCACCCTCAACACCAAAAAATTGTTCCTTATCAATCAGAAGTGGGCATTACTTGGCGAAACAAATATTTCAAATACTATTGAATATTTTAGATTTTATTTTGCTTAAAGAAAATAGTATTTTAAATAAGATATTCAATTTCGAAAATAAAATGTTCCTATTTGAACAATCTGAACCTGAAAATAAAATATTTCTATTTCTACAATTTGATCCACAAAATAAAATATTTCTATTTGAACAATCTGAAACGCCAAATAAAATATTTTACTTTTTGCATTGTTATAATACTCTGAGAAACCGTATAAACGTACAGTGTATCTTATCGTTAAGAAACGATTTACACTCATCAATGTATCGAATTCGAACCATTAATTTCAGCAATAATATTTAAAATTGAAATTGAAAATAAAGACGAAATATTTTCAATATTCTTCACAATAAAATACTGTTTTGAAAAATTACTGCTTCAAATAAATTATCTTATTTTCAAAAATTACTGCATCGAATAAAATATTTTGTTTTCAAAGTTGTGCACATACGTTAAAATAAATAGGATTATTTACTATTTAAAATACTATTTTCCCTAGTACTGTTTCATCAACCTAATAATTTCGTTTCCAAACATTTCACTGTTAAGATCAATTGTGCATTTCCACTAATCACATCAAGTAACCCCTTGCCGTATATAAAAAAATCACGCTTTCCATGAAAATTTGAAACAAAGCGTAATAAATATGAATGTTAATTTAATGATTCTAATCAATATTTAATCATTAAAATGAATGTAGCCATACAAAAAATATACATTTTCTTTTCTCTTCTACAAAATTTTTAGAGATGACACTTTAATCGCTGTAACTGTAAAGAAAATGATACTGCAAGGGGTTAAGTTCACCTAGTGGTGCAGATATAGTGGAAATGGATAGCCATTATTTTTTGTACCCCCTGTACAATACTATGTTGTCATTGTTATTTTTAACGACAAAAAATTCATGTTCTATTTCCGTTAACTTCGAAAGAACTTTCATGGAAGTTAATGATTATTGTTTGTGACACGTTTCGATAAAGTGTAATGTGTCTTAACTGCCGTTAGGTACACCTTTCTAGATAAATTAGGTAAATTGAGAGTTAACTGGTATGCCGTGCATCACAGGTAGAAGTACGCAGTTACGAATGGTCTGCGATAATCCAAAGAAATGATCATCGATGTGTCGGCTCGCTCGTTAATGTGATTCAGTTTCCCTAGTTTATCGTCAAAACCGTCGTTCCTCCTATAAATGGCGATCGTCAGGCATCCTGTCACACAGGATAATTGATCATTTCTCGCGTCGAATCGAGCCAACAGCGGCTAATGTACACGCGCGCCGCGATGATTTGTAATTATATTGGCAATGGATGTCGCTTTATCGAAACGACACTGTTCACGGGAAATTTACTGACAACTATGGGTAATTCGTGTAATTGGTGATAGTGTAAATTGCCGGTGAAACGAATTGGACGTGGGGCTTTCGGTTCCCGCGACGACGCTGGATGCTATTCGTTAATATTACCATTTACTGATTTATTGCTACGCTAATGAAACTTTCACCTAATCCGGGATGATATCCCTCCGACAACGTTGTTGCAAAAACAAGAAATAAATATGTTGCGCGCACGTCGAACCGTTTTAGTCCAGGCATGTCAAACACGTTTACCACAAGGAGCCTCATTAAGTACAGTGACTCGGATTAATGTTCAGACGATCTAGAAAAAAGTACTATACCGTGGGAGTTCTAAATACAGGGTGAAAATACTAAGTAAGAACACCTAAATATCTCTTCAGTTTATTGCGATGCAAAACATATTTGTTGCGCAATGTGCATGGTGTCGATGGACCAAATATTTGGCACGAATATTTTCTTCCGAGGGTCGTTTTTTTCGGAGTTGTCAAGGTCATCGGTGTTTTTTTTTTGTACATAACTAGATTTTTCTTTATCGCATCGTGTAACTGATTGAAAAATACATTGAGATATGTATAATAACATGACCTTGAAATGACCTTGATCCTCGAAAATTAAAGCTTTACTATAGGATATTAGAAATGCCCTTGTGGATTTTAACGAGTAGGTAGGTTCAATGTCGTCCAACGATTTATTAAATATTTTCACCTCGCTGGGGCCCCAAATGAGAACCAAGGTATGCATGCATCTGTCGCTTGATACGTGACTGTCGCGCGCCTCTATGACGTACGCAACGTACACTTTTGTTAGACTTGTTGCCGCATTTAAGGCGGATTTTTAAGTGTTAATAAATAAATAACGTAGCCGAAATCGCAATTTTTTTATTCTTCATTTTCGTCTTATATTATCGTCGAGGACCACCCCTTAAATTTTCTCCCACCTGTTGTCGAACACCCTGTATACAGTAAAATCCGCATTACTGTTCTTTATTATATCCACTTCACTGTCCAGTACCTTCTCTCTCCACTGGCGGCCCACTCGGGTCGGGTATATCGGTGTAAACACCACACATTGACTCGAGTGAATCGAAATTTTCAACTTTCTTAATTTTCATGATTTTTTTAATGAAATTTCGCTATCGTATTTCTGGCATTTTTCTGATTAATATAAGACCAAACACGATATAATTCCAATTGTATTTAGTGGTTAAATCGACGATTCAAGTTTCGGTCGCAAGGAACGACAGCGTATTGGAAAGAAACAGACTTCGGAGACTTCGGCTTCTCCTTTGAATGTCATTCTATCCTTCTCTATGTTCGGCTTCACCTTTGAATTTCAATCAATCCTTCTCTATGTTCGGAATCGCCTTTGAAGTAACAAAAATACGATCATACATGTACACACCAATCTTACTGTCCACCATAAATACGGCTGTTGGACAGTGATGCGGATTTTACTGTAACAGGGACTGGTGGTTGAAAATGACTTTCTCTGTATTTAACGTTTCGAGGATGATTAGTCTAAAGTCAGTCACAGAGTGTTTCGCTGTTTTCTCTGCTTCTTCTATCAGGCCTCTAGTTACAGGGTGCATCTTTGGTGGGGCGTCGTGAGGTCCAATTAGAAGGGTACTCTCCTCCCCTAAACCGATGTCGCGTAGAAGTTCTTGCGGGGGAAGATGACGTGGGCGCCTTCGTACTTTCCAACGCTCGGTGCGTGAAAAGTGTCCAGGGATGTGCACATGTACTCAAAGTGCCATATACTTGCCCGCGCCGTTCGATTCCTCCTAAGAAGGCCCCTTTGTTTCGAACGGCAAAATGACTCCAAGTCCTTGAACGGGGTTGGAGAGCTGTCTTCGAGACCGCTTTCCCTCGCTGTCCTTTGTTTAAGAGGTCCTGGTCCCGTTGAAGTGTTTCCGCTCCTTTATAAGTTCCTGATGGCCTTCCTTTCCACTTATTTTTCCTACTCGAGTGACCTCCTAATTTTAGTCGCAAATTCGTTAACAACGCAGCTACCAGATTACTACTAAACGGGTTCTTACTCACTCCGGCATTCAAATACGCGCGGTAATGTGACTTAAATAATACCTAGGATGACGTTGGTTTCGATACTTGCGACATCACACTATCTAGCGGGCCATGGCTTAGACGTTGGGATATCAAAGTTGAGGACAGAATATTATATACAAATCGGTGGCCAATCAAGTACTGTCCGCACGCGGAGAGTTGGCGGTAAATCTCTGCTGCTGTCCTAGCATGGCCGTATGAAGCGGAGATGTCCCATCACTAGGAGAGGGATTACGTATTCTCGGCGGTTAAGAAAATGCTCATTCGATTGATGCGTGTATTATATAGTAGTATCCATCCCCCATAATTATCCTCCCAATTGATGCGTGCATTATAAAGAACTATTCACCCGCCATAAAAATCCTCTTCATTTTGTTGGGCTCCCGGTTGTCCTTCATGTTGCGTTTCTGCGTGTTCTAAGTCGCGGTCACCAATGTGGCGGGACTAAATATGTATAAAAGAGAGGAGAGGAAAAAGAAAGGAGCGTTTCG
>CM052188.1:4341132-4357704 GCA_028455805.1 Lasioglossum figueresi | reverse complement strand
AAATTATTTTATTATGTCTGAAAATTGAATTTACACCATCTTAAGATCATTTTTCTGCTGAAAATCGATTTTATTCTAACTTAAAATCATTTTATTCTGTCTGAAAGTCGATTTTACTCCAGCTTATAATAATTGTATTCTGTCTGAGAATTGATTTTATTCCATCTTCAAATAATTTTCATTCGGCAGAAAATAAACTTTAATCCAGCTTAAAATCATTTTATTCTGTCTGAAAATCGATTTTACTGCATCTTATAAAAATTTAATTCTGTCTGAGAATTGATTTTACTCCACCTTCAAATAATTTTCATTCGGCAAAAAATGAATTTTATTCTAGCTTAAAATAATTGAATTCTGTCTGAAAGTCGATTTTACTCCAGCTTATAATAATTTTATTCTGTCTGAGAATTGATTTTACTTCATCTTCAAATAATTTTCATTCGGCAAAAAATCAATTTTATTCCAGCTTAAAATAATTTTATTCTGTCTGAAAGTCGATTTTACTCCAGCTTATAATAATTTTATTCTGTCTGAGAATTGATTTTACTTCATCTTCAAATAATTTTCATTCGGCAAAAAATCAATTTTATTCCAGCTTAAAATAATTTTATTCTGTCTGAAAATCGATTTTACTGCATCTTATAAAAATTTAATTCTGTCTGAGAATTGATTTTACTGTATCATAAAATCATAATTACCCTGCTGAAAAATTAATCCATTATTTCAATCGGCTTTAAATCTAATCAATAATTCTAGTCATTGCAACAGTTTTGAGAGTCACTGTACATTTACGGGATACAAATTACAGAATGGCCGTCCGAGTAACCGAGTCGTCCGGACTCTTCGTTAATCTCGATCTTTTTAGGTCTCTTCCGGAACGGTCTCCGAAATGGCACTGTTCCGAACGTACGTGTCATAAGGCCAGTTCCAGAGAAGTTCTAACACGGTTAGTAGATTACGGTGGCAAAGTTCGGGCCAAACATTCGAGGAACGCTGCTGGTTGTGACTTTCGAGGATCGACGAGCTCTAGAGAAGATAATCAGGCCGTCTAGGGGTAGCGGAGGGTGGAAGACCACGATGCTCACGCAGGGGTTCCCTTGAAAGCCCAGCCTGTAACGACCGCTAAATTGGCACGCATCGCTTCTAACTAGCGGAATTAAAGATTCCACGATGCGATAACAGCTGTGTAATCCTTCACTACGCGAGCGATTACCGCTCACACCTACGGGTTGCCATCTGTAAAGTCGCTAGCCCATGACGAACGGCATAAAAACCCCAGACTTTTCCGTCTGGAACCCGGACAATAAATATTTATTCCGATAATTATCAGTAAATATCAATCATTTTTAATGAATTTTTGGGCAAACTTCATTCTAATGTAGGATCAGAGACGTCAAAAGAACAATACGCCCATAAATTCGAAATAATTTAATCGTTTCAATCTTCGTCCGATATCACACACGTCTTTTCCTTTTCGCACGCTAAATACGAATGATAAAACATCGCTGTTTTTAAAAATGTGAGAAACGTAATCGATAACATTAATCAAGTAATTTCGGTATTTTCAGGTGAAATAGAGCCGAATTTTTTTATTCTAGCAACGAACATTAATAAATAAGATATTTTCCATTTTGTTCGACGATCTTTTGTCGACAAGCATAAACAAAATTAGAATAAAAAATTGGGTTTTTTACTTCACCTTGAAATACCGAAGTTACTTTCTTGCCAACTCAATAAAATGGCACCAACCTGTATATCGCGGTATACAGCGATTCAAATAATTTTAATTTCGTCCATTTTAAATAGTACGCTTTTTTAAAAACAGGGCCGTAAAGAGGACACTTGGGGCTACATCCTCATTTATTTTCAAATTTTCAAAAAGTTCCCTGCTATGAACGCATCATGTTATTTTAAAAACAATTGCAAGATAAATGGTGAGAATGGCATTTTTTTCAAATGACAACATAATATATAATATATAATATATAATAAGCTCCGAAAAACTCATTTACATCGGTTCGTTAGTTCTAGTCTTATAATTTAATTTAAAAAAGAGTGACACTTTCTTTACAGATCTGTACAATCAAAAATTAAAAAAAAAAATCCTTTCAGATTCGTTCATAATTCACTAGAGGCAACGACATATTCAAATTTTAACAAAATCCGAGACAGTATTCCAAAAGTGTCCGATTTCGCATATAATATAATTAAATATTCCCATCAATAATATTAAATTTTCTTTAAAATTTAATTTAATTCAATTTCTATGACCCTAGGAATAATGGAGTAAGTATGAGTCAGTAATATCGGAAAACCCGGATCCTTAAAGAGATAGCCTTCCCATTTCTCAATTATGCGAAGATATGTTTTTTTAGTAATCAAAAGCTCTAGATGAAAGATCAATCTAGTCCGAAGTCGCCCTCAAAAGTCCTATTTTTACATTTACGAAGGGTAATTTGCATTATTTGGCAGCATTATATTATTGCAGTTTTATGAAAATAGCACCATACGCAGTTTTCAACGTCAAATCACTGGAAAATGCTATACTTTTATTTACTAAATAATTTATTTTGTTGATATATGATCGATTTCAAACAAAGCCTAAAAAATATGAACGTTACGCCTTTCTTTTTGAATGAAAGAATTCGTTTGTGATCAATATTTAAGCATCAAGATAAATGTAGCCATACGAAAAATATAAATTTTCTTTTCTCGTCTACGACATTTTTTAGTAAAAAGACGTTTTAATCGCTGCAACTGCATAGAAAATGTTACGGCAAGGGGTTAATAATATAGCCAGCGGATCTTGATGCAAAATCAAAATTACCCGAGTGAAATATTTTAATCATCTTGGAAAGACGAAAAAACATAATAATGTCTTTCGATTTCTCTAGAGTCTTTCCAGTTTTGTCATAACCGCATAAAATCCGCAGCATTTAGCTGTCGAGAGCTTTATGCTTCCGAATGATGCAAATTACGCTGCCGGGCTGCTCTTTACTCTACCGGACTCAAAATTTTTGCTTTTCTTCTATAAATTATTATGTGTTTGGTATACAATCCAGTAGATTTTTACCCGAAGAAACTGCAGATCGAAGTTTCGATCCTGTGGGATGAATGGTTCAGAAGTTATGGTCGATTAAAGTTGAGGAATTTCCAGTGTTTTTGACAAGTAAGCGTGCCGTCATATTGGTTTGTAGTGACGATCGCGCACCGTGTACCAAGCAGAACGGAACAGACGCTGATAATGTAGAGCGGGTATTGCGTTTGTGCTTCAAATTATGGAAGACACGTCCACGATGTTGCGTTTTAATTGGTCTGGGTTAGGTTTCTGTAAATATTTTTTCTATAATAGCGATATTACTGTGTGTTCGTGCTGCCATCTAGCGGTTCTGCACGGTAAGCGGCGCGCGATCGTCACGACAAACCAATATGGCCGCGGCCTTACCTGTCAAAAACACTGCAAATTGTTCAACATTAAGCAACCATAACTCCTGAACCATTGGTACTACAGAATCGAAACTTCGATCTGCAGGTTCTCCGGGTACAAATTTAATGGATCACGTACCAAATACATAATAATTTATAGGAGGAAGGCAAACATTTTGAGTCCGGTAAAGTAAAGTGTACCCTCAATGCAATGCTGCAATCTTCTTAACACTGATTGAGTAGTATTTCTTGTCACTTCAGCACTTATTGAATCACATGCAGTGTCGAAACACATACTCCAACAATTTTTTTGCTCAACTTTAAGCAACCATAACTCCTGAACCATTGGTCCTACAGGATCGAAACTTCGATCTGCAGGTTCTCCGGGTACAAATTTAATGGATCACGTACCAAATACATAATAATTTATGGGAGAAAGGCAAACATTTTGAGTCCGGTAAAGTAAAGTGTACCCTCAATGCAATGCTGCAATCTTCTTATCACGGATTGAGTAGTATTTCTTGTCACTTCAGAACTTATCGAATCACATGCAGTATCGAATCACATACTGTAACAATTTTTTTGCTCAACTTTAAGCAACCATAACTCCTGAACCATTGATCCTACAGGATAGGAACTTCGACTGCAGTCGCCCAGGGTACAAATCTACTGAATTACATACCAAATACATAATAATTTATAGGAGGAATGCAAACATTTTGAGTCCGGTAAAGTAAAGTGTACCCTCAACGCAATGCTGCAATCTTCTTATCATGGATTGAGCAGTATTTCTTGTCACTTTAGCACTTATCGAATCACATGCAGTATCGAATCACATACTGTAATAATTTTATTGCTGAACTTTGAGCAACCATAACTCCTGAACCGTTGATCCTACAGGTTCGAAACTTCGACTGCAGTCGCCCAGGGTACAAATCTACTGAATTACATACCAAATGCATAATAATGTATAGGACAAAGGCAAATATTTTGAGTCCGGTAAAGTAAAGTGTACCCTCAATGCAATGCTGCAATCTTCTTAACACTGATTGAGTAGTATTTCTTGTCACTTCAGTACTTATCGAATCACATGCAGTGTCGAATCACATACTGCAACAATTTTTTTGCTCAACTTTAACCAACCATAACTCCTGCACCATTGGTCCTACAGGATCGAAACTTCGATCTGCAGGTTCTCCGGGTACAAATTTACTGGATCACGTACCAAATACATAATAATTTATAGGAGGAAGGCAAACATTTTGAGTCCAGTAAAGTAAAGTGTACCCTCAATGCAATGCTGCAATCTTCTTATCACGGATTGAGTAGTATTTCTTGTCACTTCAGCACTTATCGAAACACATGCAGTAACAATGTTTTTGCTCAACTTTAAGCAACCATAACTCCTGAACCATTGATCCTACAGGATCGAAACTTCGACTGCAGTCGCCCAGGGTCCAAATCTACTGAATTACATACCAAATACATAATAATTTATAGGAGAAAGGCAAATATTTTGAGTCCGGTAAAGTAAAGATTACCATCAATGCCCAATAATGCAAATTACGCCTTCTAAACATAAAAATAGGATTTTTGAAGGCGATCGCGGCCTAGATTGATCTTTTATCTAACGCTTTTCAACACTGGAAATCCCCATCTTTGCATTATCTAGAAATAACAAGGTGCATCGCGCTGCCTTTGGATCTTGGAAACGAGACTACCCCCTCAAAGAAAATCCTTTATCTAGGATCCACTAATAATTAGGAAAAATTCGGGGAAATTCGGACGGATGGGAAATGTAGTAGCGCAATGGATTACCTCGTAATCCAGATTTAACATAGACTCACTGTGAAATATTCTTCGACGACGGCTCGTTACGGATACTTTAGCGAAATTATCTATTATCCGACGATAAAAATGAAAGCTCAACGGGGCTGATGAAACAACCGCGGCGAATTTATGGGTGTGTCAGTTCTTCCTCAACCTGTGGCGCGTATAAAACTGTTACGGCTGTTTCATTAAAGTTCCCGACGACCACCCCCACCAAATTTCCTGCTCGTAAAGTTCGCGTATTATTAGATCGAAATTTTTGGCTGTTACCGTCTAGCGCGTCTCCGACGCGACGGGAAAATTCAGATCGGGTTTAATCCATCAAAGTAATTATTAAACGTCCCGGATGATTGACGGATTCGCGATCAAACGAGAATTAACTGTATCGCTTAACAATTGGAAAACAGGTTCCTAGCACATACAGTCAATTTAATGGAAACTCGCTACCTGTCAGCTCTGCCGAAAGTATTATTGTGTCTACCGAATCGTGCAAAAAATTTTATATGAAATGAATTTTTGTTCAGAAATGTATTTTAAAATTGTTTATTGTCACAGTTTGGTAGACACAATAATGCTCCGCAACTTTCGTTTCAATCTGTTTTTAAATATTGTATTTAATAGGCAAACAAACTTTCTCAAGGTCACTTTTTTCGAGATTTCAAAGTCATTGAAGTTTTCTTCCAAATGGGACTACATATTTTCGTCGGAATAGTATTATAACTCTAGAAAAAAAACATTCTACGATGTGCGATATGTTGACCTTCGCATGACCTTCAACGAGAAAATCGTGAAATGTTAGCCATTAATTTTAATACTCGTTCGAGAACGATAAATGAAGGAATCTCAATTTCATTGCAAACATACTTCGAACGATGAAAGCAGAACACGAAAGTCTGTTTAAGAAAAGATTCCATGACCTTGAAATCCCGAAAAACGTGACCTTGAGAAAATATCTTTGCCTATCTTTGATCTTTTTTCCTGTCATGAAAAATAAGCGAGGTATTTGAGATGGTCAAGTTAGGCGAAATACATATCCTGTAGACAGAAAAGGGCAGAAGAGATATCAAAAGTGAACATTCAGTAATTAGATCTGATTTATCAGATTTATAGTAGACGTTTGTTAGCAGCTTTATCACCATGATTCATCAGATTTAAAACACAATTATTATCTATTGTGTATGTAGTAATAGATCTAGTATTTCTTCTATAAAATAATAAGTATCATTTTCAATTAGCCCTTCAGCGAATAAAAATATTTTAAAATTTATTTAACATTGAAAATGTATTTTTACATGCAAAAGGAAATTTTAAAAAATTACTACGAAGCGATTGGAAACCGGGGCTGCGGCGAAGAAGTTCAGTTCGCTGCCGCTGCGCCACACAACAGAAATTATTGGTTGGAAAGTGAACTAAACTGACATTTTACGGTTACGGAACTTTAATTGCAAATATCTCGAAAACTATTGAGTGTCTGCCACTATAATGAGGTATTTTCGTAATCAGGGAAACGAGATCTATAACTCTGTAAAATCTCAACTAAATCCGTGAGGGACAGGCTGTGCGGTCTCCTTGAAAGTGTGGGGGAAGAACCTAAGTGGGGAAGGTGCCTCGAATACAGTGCTGCGAGATGATATCCAAACAGATACCATTCCCTCTTCTCCTTTTCCCCTTCCACTATCCCATTTCACTAACATAAGCACACTCCAACATCCCCCACAAAGACCGTAGACTGGTCGCGCAGTAGCGTAACTACTCTGGCTATCAGAGAGAAGGTACGATATTTTATCCAAACAGAAAGCATTCCTTCTCCTCCTTTTCCCTTTCCACTATCCCATTTCACTAACATAAGCACACTCCAACATCCCCCACTAACACCGTTCTGGCAGAACTGCTAGAATAGCTCCAGAGCTACTAGTTGAAACTGCCTGACCTAGGGTAAAAGAAGTTCCCTCGGCCGGGTGGGAACCAAAAAGGTTCTGCACCCCCCGAGCGAGGAAGGGGGTCTTCGGGGGGTCACGGATGATGCAATCTGGGGATTGCGTCTTCCAGCCGAGCGGCCCCTTGCGAAGAGGGACACAGTGTGGGTGATCTGCACAGCGTCCGAAAGATTGCGATTGATCGGGGGAGCTTCTCTCTTCCCCGGAATTGGGGCATTGTTGTCAGGGGTAGGGATGGTCGGTGGCATTCGTTCAAGAGATCCCGACCATCCCAAACAGCTCATGAAGGTCACCGTAGGTTCTTTACTGGGTATACACGGCCCTTCCAGCCAGGGGAGTCCCACATAACCCCGTCTTCCTGGGAGAATGACGGGACACCGTCTGGATGACCTGCACGGGGTCCGAAAGATTAGGATTGATCAGGGAGAGCTTCTCTGTCCCCCGGGATTGGGGCCTTGTTGTCAGGTCGGTGGCATTCATTCACAAGATTCCAACCATCCCCAAACAGCTGAGGGAGGTCATCGTAGGTTCTATAGTGGGTATACCCAGCCCTTCCAGCCAGGGGAGTCCCACATAACCACGTCTTCCTGGAGGAGAGACGGGACACTGTGTGGGTGATCTGCACGGGGTCCGAAAGATTACGATTGATCAGGGAGAGCTTCTCTCTTTCCGGGATTGGGGCCTTGTTGTCAGGTCGGTGGCATTCATTCAGAAGATTCCAACCATCCCCAAACAGCTGAGGGAGGTCATCGTAGGTTCTATAGTGGGTATACCCAGCCCTTCCAGCCAGGGGAGTCCCACATAACCCCGTCCTCCTGAGAGAGAGACGGGACACCGTCTGGATGACGTGCACAGGGTCCGAAAGATTAGGATTGATCAGGGAGAGCTTCTCTGTCCCCCGGGATTGGGGCCTTGTTGCCAGGTCGGTGGCATTCATTCACGAGATTCCGACCATCCCAGACAGCTCAGAGAGGTTACCGTAGGTTCTTTAGTGGGTATGCCTGGCCCTTCCAGTTAGGGGAGTCCCACAAACCCCCTCCTCCTAGGGGAGAGACGGGACACCGTCTGGGTGATCTGCACGGAATCCGAAAGATTGCGATTGATCAGGGAGAGCTTCTCTCTCCCCGGCATTGAGCCCTTGTTGCCAGGGGTGGGGATGGTCGGTGACATTCGTTCACGAGATTCCGAACATCCCCAATCATCTGAGGGACGTCACCGTAGGTTCTTTACTGGGTATACCCGGCCCTTCCAGTCAGGGGAGTCCCACATAACCCCGTCCTCCTGAGAGAGAGACGGGACACCGTCTGGATGACCTGCACGGGGTCCGAAAGATTAGGATTGATCAGGGGGAGCTTCTCTCTCCCCCGGGATTGAGGCCTTGTTGCCAGGTCGGTGGCATTCATTCACGAGATTCCGACCATCCCAGACAGCTCAGAGAGGTTACCGTAGGTTCTTCAGTGGGTATGCCTGGCCCTTCCAGTCAGGGGAGTCCCACAAACCCCCTCCTCCTAGGGGAGAGACGGGACACCGTGTGGGTGATCTGCACGGGATCCAAAAGATTGAGATTGATCAGGGAGAGCTTCTCTCTCCCCGGCATTGAGGCCTTGTTGCCAGGGGTGGGGATGGTCGGTGACATTCGTTCACGAGATTCCGACCATCCCCAAACAGCTGAGGGAGGTCATCGTAGGTTCTTTAGTGGGTATACCCAGCCCTTCCAGCCAGGGGAGTGCCACATAACCGCGTCCTCCAGGGAGACAGACGGGACACCGTCTGGATGAACTCCACGGGGACCGAAAGATTAAGATTGATCAGGGGGAGCTTCTCTCTCCCCCGGGATTTGGGCCTTCTTGCCAGGTCGGTGGCATTCAGTCACGAGATTCCGGCCATCCCCAGAAAGCTCATGAAGGTCACCGTAGGTTCTTTAGAGTGGGTAAACCCGGCCCTTCCAGCCAGGGGAGTCCCACAAAACCTCGTCTTCCATGACGAGAGACGGGACACCGTGTGGGTGACCTTCGCGGGGTCCGATAGATCAGGTGTCATCAGGGGGAGCTTCTCTCTCCCCCGGGATTGGGGCCTTGTTGCCGGGTCGGTGCCATTCATTCACGAGATTCCGGCCATCCCCAGACAGCTCAGGGAGGTCACCATAGGTCTTTTTAGTGGGTATACCCTTCCAGCCAGGGGAGTCCCACATAACCCCGCCCTGCTGGGAAAGAGACCGTGCACCGTGTGGGTGACCTGCACGGTGTCCGAAAGATTAGGATTGATCGGGAGGAACTTCTCTCTCCCCGAGATTGAGGCCTTATTGCCAGGAATGGGGATGGTCGGTGGCATTCGTTGACGATATCCCGAACCATCACCAGACAGCTCAGGGAGTTTGCCGTAGGTTTGTAGTGGGTATGCCTGGCCCTTCCAGTCAGGGGAGTCTCACATACCACCTCCTCCTAGTGGAGAGACGGGACACCGTGTGGGTGATCTGCACGGTGTCCGAAAGATTACGATTGATCGGGAGGAATTTCTCTCTCCCCGGCATTGAGGCCTTGTTGCCAGGAATGGGGATGGTCGGTGGCATTCCTTCACGAGATTCCGACCATCCCCAGACAGCTCAGGGACGTCACCGTAGGTTCTTTAGTGGGTATACCTGACCGTTCCGGCCAAGGGAGTCAGACATAGTCTCTCTCCCAGGGGTATGCGCAAAGCATTTTCCCTACGTTAAAGAAAGAAGAAACGATAAGAGAAGTAGGAAGCATGCATTAAGTGGACTCACCGGTGATGTAGAAGTGGCTGGAGCTGTTGTAGAGGTTGGTCGCGATCGGTTTGATGTTGTCGAAGGTGATGGTCTTCAGCTGGTTGTCCCTGAGATCCAGGAAGTACACGCCGGGAGCTCCGGCGAGGAAATCAGGTTTCAGGCTGGTCAGTCTGTTGTCGCTGAGCCCGAGCTTCCGGAGGTTCCTCAGCCCCTCGAGCGCCTTCTCCGAGATGATCTGGATGGTGTTCGAGTCGAGCTTGAGCTCGCGCAGAGCGGACATCTCGACGAAGGTGCGGTCGCCGATCATGTCGATCAGATTGTTCCGTAGGTCAAGCTTGATCAAGTTCCTCAGACCGTGGAAACTGTCTATGGTGATCACCTTGATCTGATTGTCGGCCAGCTCCAGCTCCTCGAGGGAGGTTAGATGCATGAACGCTTTGTCGTGGAGGGTGCTGATGTTGTTGCGGCAGAGGAACAGGCTCTTCATCGAAGGCAGGTTCACGAACGTGTCCCTGCGAATTGAATTCGTACTGTGAAACAGACGCGAGACGGTCTCGATGCGCGACGGGTGAGAAACACTGGGTGAACGAACGTCTTCAAAGAAATTCCGCTGGGAGAACCAGCCGGAGGATGAGCTTTACGACCGTGTTAATGGCGCCCGGGAAGTTCTACGTACTCGCGCGCCAAATTGAATCGGCGCCGACGGTTTCGCTCCGGAGTTTGGATTTTCTTAGAGGAGGGATCTCACGACGATTTTTGCCAATTAGCAGGGCCCAAACTCTCTCTCTCTTCTACTTTGTCGCGGGACATCAACCACCTAATGGCTCCCCGCATATAAAACCCATGATCGGCAAACATAATTCCTCCTCGACGTTCATGTACTTCCTACTTCTGATCATGCAGCAGGGATTCTGCGCAATGAGTTTACAGTACTTTCTCGATAATTGCCCAAAACACGGTACCATAATCCCTATTATTCTGTAGTTGTCAGGCAGAACCTCGCATGTCACACGTACTTTCACTTTCGAGATATAACCGTTTGACGTTTGATCGCTAATGCTTTGACATAGGACATCGGTTGATTTTTTTAAGCTTCTCGAATCTGTTTACATTACTTCTTTTCTGGTAACTACATAAATCCTATACTGTGGAGTTTAATTAATGGATATAGTCAAATTTTTTGAAATTGAGGCAGCGGCGTTTTTCCTCGCAACCACAGAATTACCGGGCAGGGATACAGTAATTCTTCAATCGGTGTCCAACAGCCCGCACGGACGGCGATGGTGTACAGACACTATTTTTTAATAACTGTGTCTACCGCATCGACCGCGCCGAGACTTCAAACGAGAGCCCGAACATAGTGAAGGACAGAATGAAGGTTGAGCAAACATGAAGAAGCGATATTTGCATACGGTCCTTGCGAAAGGATATAGTTTGAAAACATTACGCTTACCAATTCCGATTTTTTAACGCTGTAACAGAAACCTTCCCATTCGATCCAGAAATGAGAATTTAACTCGTGTTCGTCAACGTTGCCTTTCGACAGCGAATGGGAAGGAAAGAGTCGCGCAGAGTCAGCCGCGCGCGGTCTCTCTTTACACGCGCTGTCCTTTTCTACGTTCGGCTCGGTCTTTAAAGCTCAAAAAAACAGTGTCTGTTGTTACGTCCTCAGATGGACGTGTTTAGTGTGGTACAGTAATTATTCAATCGGTGTCCAACAGCCGTGTTCTGCACGGACGGCGATGGCGTAGAGGCACTATTTTTTTAATAGACACCGATTGAAGAATTACTGTAGCGATTCGACACGTAGATTCCCAATGCAAAATAAACATTTTCCTCGTCAATTAGAAGATGCAGAAACCATAGAGAAATTTCTTTTCATCTTTAACAATGGTAATAAATTCAAGATAACATATGGACGTCCTTAAATGGTCTTAATATTCTTACTGTTTTAAATGACATACACACATTTTTGTCATAAATGCATAAAATCTGCATTCTAGTAATTACAAAATGGAAAATTTAAAATGTCATTTGTTCTTTTTTTAAAATGCACTTAACATTGTTTTTATCGTCTTTCTGATAGCAGCAAATGCGAAAATTTAAAGTCTAACCTATTTAATTCGATCTGTATTTTTAAAATGAATAAAATGTATACTCTGTACCTATATGCATGCAGTCTTCTGCATTCGCCATTTAGTCTAAGCACTGGACAGCGATTGCATAGGCGACCCCGGACACCGATTGAAGAATTACTGTACTATGCTTTGACTATTGCCGAACGTAGAAAAGGACAGCGAAGATCGAGAGGCCTCGGTCGCCGAGAAGTGTGAACATAACTAATCCAATAACAAAACTTTTTTCTTTTTCGTTAAGACGGTGGATCAATAAGTACCCGTGTTCGAAGATAGGAAGCGTTGCTTTGGGAAATTGACATTTCTAAAGTATACTGTCATCAATTAAACGACGCCATACAAAATTTTATAGTGATTGATACGTTACGTTTGATTTGACAGGCAATTGTATTAAATGTATTCGTTGTTTTTCCCAACCCAATAAAATGGCACCAACCTGTATATCGCGGTACAGCGATTCAAATAATTTTAATTTCGTCGATTTTAATGCGTCCGATTTTTTAAAAACAGGTCCGTAAAGGGGGAACACTTGGGACTATATCCTCATTTATTTTCAAATTTTAAAAAAGTTCATGGTATGAACACATCGTGTTTTTTTAACACGATTGCAAAATGAATGGTCAGAATGGCAATTTTGTCAAATGACGACATTTTTAGTAGACAGATACTCTTATGTTTCTACTATGAGCTCCCAAAAACTCATTTACAACGGTTCGTTAGTTAAAATCTTACAATTTAATGAACAAAGAGTGATAATTTCTTTACACATCTGTAGAATCACCAATTTAAAAAAACAATGCTTTCAGGTTTTGTTCATAATTCACTAAAGGCTATTTATTTGACAGGCAATTGTATTTAACGAATTTGGTGTTTTTCGATACAATCACGACAATGCATCATCTCTCTCTTCCCGAATCGACGGGGCCAAATTGCAAGAATTGAACTTCGAATTGCCAACCCAATAAAATGGCACCAATCTGTATATCGCAGTATACAGCGATTCAAATAATTTTAATTTCGTCCATTTTAATGTGTCCGGTTTTTTAAAAACAGGTCCGTAAAGGGATAACACTTGGAGCTATATCCTAATTTATTTTCAAATTTTAAAAAAGTTCCTTGCTTTGAACACATCGTGTCTTTTTAAAACAATTGCAAAATGAATGGTGAGAATGGCATTCTTTTCAAATGACGACATTTTTAGTAGACAGATACTCTTGTGTTTCCACAGTAAGCTTTAAAAAATTCATTTACATCGGTTCATTAGTTAAAGTCTTACAATTTAATGAACAAGAAGTGAAACTTTCTTTACACATCTGTAGAATCAAGAATTAAAAAGAAACAATGCTTTGAGGTTTCGTTCATAATTCACTAAAACCTATTTATTTGGCACGTAATTGTATTAAACGTATTTTGTGTTTTTCGATACAATCACGATAATGCAACATCTCTCTCATCCCGAATCGTCGAGGTCAAATTAGAAGAATTGAGCTTCGAATTGCCAAATCAATAAAATGGCACCAATCTGTATATCGCGGTATACAGCGATTCAAATAATTTTAATTTCGTCGATTTTAATGCGTCCGATTTTTTAAAAATAGGTCCGTAAAGGGGGAACACTTGGGGCTATATCCTAATTTATTTTCAAATTTTAAAAAAGTTCCTTGCTTTGAACACATCGTGTTTTTTAAAACAATTGCAAAATGAATGTTGAGAATGGCATTCTTGTCAAATGACAACATTTTTAGGAGACAAATACTCTTTTTTTCACTATAAGCTCCAAAAAATTCATTTACATCGGTTCGTTGGTTCAAGTCTTATAATTTAATTAAAAAAGGGTGACACTTTCTTTACACATCTGTAGAATCACCAATTTAAAAAAACAATGCTTTGAGGTTTCGTTCATAATTCACTGAAGGCTATTTATTTGGCACGTAATTGCATTTAACGTATTTGGTGTTTTTCGATACAATCACGACAATGCAACATCTCTCTCATCCCGAATCGTCGGGGCCAAATTACAAGAATTAAGCTTCGAATTGCCAACCCAATAAAATGGCACCAACCTGTATATCGCGGTATACAGCGATTCAAATAATTTTAATTTCGTCCATTTTGATGTGTCCGGTTTTTTAAAAACAGGTCCGTAAAGGGGGAACACTTGGGGCTACATCCTAATTTATTTTCAAATTTTAAGAAAGTTCCTTGCTTTGAACACATCGTGTTTTTTTAAAACGATTGCAAAATGAATGGTGAGAATGGCATTTTTTTCAAATGACAACATTTTTGGTAGACTTACAATTTAATGAAAAAGTTTTACAATTTAATGAAAAAGTCTTACAATTTAATGAAACAAGTCTTACAATTTAATGAAAAAAAAGTGACACTTTGCTCGCCCAACCTGGGCCTTCCCTGCGACTTCTATCTGTTCCCCAACATGAAAACGTGGTTCGCGGGAAAAAAATTCGGCTCATACGAGTCATGCAAGGTCAATCGATTCGATTCACAAGGAAAATCGCATCGAATCACATGGAAAGGGCACAAAAATACTAAAATATCACTAATTCGAGTTCAAAATTGTATCATACGAATGTATATTCATACTCTCTTCAATATTTTATTTTCGATCAGCAGTACCGGGATCATGCAAAGGTGAACACAAGTTTTTCAGAACCTATCGAAGCTCTATCGAAGCCTACACGTATCGCCCGAACAATCTCAAATACTTTTATTCGAAAAAAATAACTTGTCCGCTTGAAATATCCTCGAATTCCACGCTAAAAAGTTTCGACGGTTCTTCCGCAAAAAATTCGGCCGAAAATTGATGGGAAAAAAACGGCTCCGAAAGCCAGGATAACCGGCGTAAAAAGGAACTCCTTTATCTGGGAAAAGCTCTGTGTAACAAAAATCCATTTGCCGCAGTTCGAAAGGGATACGTTTTTAAACGGTTTGTACACACTCGCTGGAATCGACGGTATCGGGGCAACGAGTGGCGTCATGAAGTTTTGTCACTCAATCAGCGGCCGCGATCGCTAAACGCGTCGAGCTTTTAAACGCGCGGGAAAGTCGAGCGGCGCAGTTCGCGAGCCGTGAAAACTGCGGCATCCTCCGGACCGCATTGTCCGTGTTTCTATCGCGTGGCCGGGCCCCGTATCGAACGTCAGCGATCTCCGCGTTTATTTATAGTGTCGCAGCGACCAGCAACAATGCCGAGATTACGAGTCTCGCGCAATCGTGATCGCGCGACACCCTCCAGCTGCGCCGATAAGGAGCTTTCAACGGAGAACCGTGTCGCTGAACTCGCGCGCGCGCGCCCACGCCCCTCCAACCCCTCTCGATCCCTCGATAATGCATTGCGTATGCACGCTCCGCGAACACGCCAGATACCAAACCGCGATACACCTACTCTCGCGGCACATTAATCCCGCACCGCTATCATTTTTTAACGCTCCCGAACGTCGAGATCGTTTTCCAGTTTCCCACACGTCACTCGTAAACAGTACTCAACAATCTGTCCCTTACTTCTCTACCTCAAGAATGTACCGGCTGTAACAAAATTCTGTGTAGAAACAGCATGATTCTACACCTTAGGATCGGCGAAGGTCTGTTAAGGACTGCGTCTCATAGTAGACCACGTATACGTACGCGAGGATTGCAAGGATCCGGTATTCCACTACTGATTACTCAATAATTCAAAGACGGGGTTTCTTAGTAGTCAAAATCGCTAGATGACAGATCAATCTAGGCGGATATTAGCCTCAAAAGTCCTACTTTTACGGTTACGACGCGAGATTATCATTATTCGGCAGCAAATCGACAGCCACGATAGGCGGCAGCACCGTCGCCTGTCCATTGCTTCTCGCGGCTCCGCGACATGCTGCCGAATACTGAGAATTACGCGCCGTAAACGTAAAAATAGGGCTTTTGAGGCAAATAGTCTCCCAGATTGATCTCTCATCTAGCGATTTTGAATACTAAGAAACCCCGTCTTTGCATTATTAAGATATCAGGAGTGGAATCCCGGACCCTTGCAATCTTTGTGAGTCTACTGTGGTGACTGTGTGCAGTCACGCGCGAGTGTCGTCTGTCTATTAATAATGGCGTTGACCATTAAGACAGTATGTTCTTTTAAGTTCCCTACATACAACATCACATAATGATATCGTCAATACGTTGCTTTTCCACCACCTACATAAAAAGGCCACTTTCACCGCCACTTTTAATCAGTTCTACCCACTTGTGAATGTATGAGCGGTTTAAACACTTATTCGCGTACACTTTTAACATCTTTGCATGGATATCACTACCATTAACCATTCTGCGACTAAAAATCTTATCACAGCACGTTGTTCTCCCGCGGTGCAATTCTAAATTGGACTTGACATTTTGAACTGACTGAATTTTAGGTTAGGTTTACAAAATCTTGCCAAACAGCCGATCAGAAGTCGTTACAGGGATGCCAACTTGAAATAAAGAAAGTATTGTATTGGTTCATGAAACC
>CM052188.1:4321504-4341032 GCA_028455805.1 Lasioglossum figueresi | reverse complement strand
AACATGCTGCCGAATAATGAGAATTACGGCAGCCACAATAGGCGGCAGCACCGTCGCCTGTCCATTGCTTCTCGCGTATCCGCGACATGCTGCCGAATAATGAGAATTACCCATCGTAAACGTAAAAGTATGACTTTTGTGGCAAATAGCCGCCTAGATTGATCTAATATTCTAAACCACCAAACGAAATGTTTTACTATTCGCGTTGTTATAATTAGATTGCGGATTTTATGCATTTATGGGAAAAATGAGTGGGTTCAAACTAAAATAGTAGAAAGCATTAAATGATTTAAGAGTGCAAATCTATTTTTCTCAGATTGTTAAAATTACTAAAGTAAGAATAAACTGTTTATGTGGCTCCAGTCACTTGCAATTGGTGAAAGCAATTTTTGTTTTGCATAACCATCCACAGTATAGTTATACTACTCTGAGAAACCGCATAAACATACAGTGTATCTTACTGTTAAGAAACGATTTACACTCATAAATTTATTGAATTAGAATCATTATTTTCAACAATAATATTTCAAATTGAAATTGAGAACCAGGAAAAAATACACATATTTTGAATATTCTTTAAATAAAATACTATTTAAAGCTGGCGAGTATTTTTATTACAAACATTTTTCCCTTTCTCTTTTATGTATTCTTAAATTTCAAAATATTCTTAATTTGTTAAAAAAAATAATAATTAATTTGTTTTTCTTTTGTATTGTAAACATTTGTATAAATGGATTTCGGTCCGTACATAATAATAATTATAATAACAATAATAAGAAAAAATTTTCACAGCTGCAATTCTAGTAACCCTTGAAGATGATCTGTATGAAGATCGAAAAGTCGGAATTACTTTAATAATTTTCAAAATGGCTTTGTAAATTAAGTAACAAACGATCGAACCCTTGCGCCGGAAGCATTAACAATTTTATTCACTTCAGTTTGTTGAAATTCTGGTAGAAAATTTTTATTTTGCATGAAGATCCGCTGTCTACAAATCACTTACTGAACATTTACAATCGCGTGATTTTGCAAACGGCTGTGTCCTGCACGGAGAAGTATCGTGTAGGGACACTATATTTTTATGACCGCGTCTACCTCGCCAACCTTCGCCGAAAATACAAAGGAACCCGAACGTAGAAAAGGACAGCACGTAAACACCCTTCCTTGTCCTTCCATGTCCTTCCATGCTCCCGAAACTTTCATCGTCAATTAATCCAATAACCACAGTTGAAATTATATTGTGTTTAGTGCGATTTTAAAGAGAAAAATGTCACAAATAAGTTGATGAAAATCCCATAAAATAATAATGAAAAATGAAGAAGTTTTGTAATTAGATTAGTAGTGGTTCACACCGATATAACCGAGCCGATATCAGATTATTACAACGTGTACGTCCTTTTTGCGCCTATAGAAGAATTACTGTATTTTATTTAACGCGATTTAAATTCTTAAAATATAAATATTTTATTTCGTGATTTAGATTTTCAAAATAAAATATTTTACATTTAGTTCTATTCGAAATAATATGTTTTCAGCCAAATAAAATCTAAAATATTAAATATTGCCTATGTCTGGAATGAACCCAAAAAACTCGTCAAAATTGACAAATTGGTTTTAAACGGGAATTTAAAACTCTGGTAAAAAAATGTTCGTGTTGTTCACACAAAAGCATAGTTTAAATCACTTTTTTTATCAATGTTTTGGTTTGTCAGTGGCAGTCAGGTATTGATAGGACATTTCAATTGACTAATTGGTTCTTTCTCTACCCAACTCTCCAATTTCAAATAAGTGGATCCGACAAAAACGCGTTTGAAGTTTTCAACAAGCACATCCATCCACATCGATGTGCTGCTGCTTCATGAACTGTATCTAAATAACTACTTTGAATTTCTGCGAGAAAACTTTAGCGATTTATTCTCTGCGTATACTACCACAATGACTAATGTAAAGAAATCAATCTTAAGAAGTTCTTGAATCGGATTCTCCCTCAACCCTCTATCGGCGGAGACCGGGTCTACTTTGACCCAGTGTATCAAAATCGTCAATCAATTGCTCGGTTTCTGGCGAATTAATTAAGTGAACAGCTGCTGCATTAAAAACAATAAAACAATCGACTTATCTACAAGAAATATCTACAAAAATAAGTTTGAAAAAATTCATAAATATAGCAGTAAATGGTCCGAAACATTATATAAATAAACATTATAAAATGGTAGTCTAAAATTTGAATTCTTTAGACATATTGTATAAGTTTAAAAGAAATTCCAATTTTTTATTTTAACTTTTATCAATTTCTAAAATTTATTTTTAACAATGAACGGCATATTTACTACACAGCATCAGAAACAGTTACAAATAATGTTGTTATAATAGCGTCCAGATTGTATTGAAAAAAGAAGTAATTGTAGAATTGGTGAGCGAACAATTTTGCAATAAAAAGTAAATAATTAAAAAAATATTAAATGAAAATGTAGATTGCAATGAACTCAAAAAATGCTTTTTAGAACATTTCAGCAATGCTCATCTCTTGAAACACTCTTTTCGAACAATTGTTGCCTTTTTATCGTTGACATTTTAGTCAAAACGAATTATAATCTATTAATATATCTTTTTTTAAAATAAAAATAAAGAATGTTTCATGAAATATACCAATGTACACGTTACAATAAAATTTGTTTGAAATTTTTCGGTTCTGCGATATTTTTAATGAAGAAAATATTATTTGTTACTGATTTTCAAAAATCAATGACTGGAAATTGTGTATCCATAGATTATGAACGATGTAAATTCATATTTTTGGAATTGTTCCAGATTAACATGCCTTTTCTTTTAATAACAATGAAGAATGTTTGGTTGTCAGCTAAGATAAACAAGAATTCATTACTATACCATAATAATAAATATAGCAATCATAAAATTTCGAAGTATTTCATAACAATCGTAAAACCATTTTTTATATTTATTTATATAACATTCACGACTGACGTCATCGAATAAAATAATTTGATAAAAAATCAGTGGATGGTGGAAGGTGATTCATGTGTAGGATCATTTTCAAGTAGTATACGTTCTTTTAAGCCAGCCGAGTACAAGATGTCACGTAAATATAAGCAGAAAGTTTGTGAAATAATAAAATCATGTCCGACACAGTGTAGTATACTTTGTCGATGAATTTCTGTGTCGTTAAGTAGAATATTCCAATTCGAGACAGATGACAGAAGTTATACATTTGAAATGAATTAATTCTACGGGGAGAGTACGATCTACTATTACGTAGAATATAGAAACTATATTACAAAGTTTTGCTCCTTCTCTGCAGTACTCATCAAATTGAATGAATTCTGCGGAGGAATAAGATTGTCCAATGCCGACAATAGAAACTATATTACAAAGTTATCTCCCCCTCGCAGCTGTAGTCAATTAATCAATGACAGAGAATGCCCGGGCCTGACTAATCAAAATCTGAATTATAGAAAGAAGTGCATAATTGAGTAGAGGAGTTAATCGTTTCAGGTCATCAAAATGGTAGTCTAAAATTATTTTATTCAAATTCTTTAGACATACTGTGTAAGTATAAAAAACATTCTAATTTTTATTTCAATGTCTATAAATTTTCAGATTATCTTCATTCATATCAGATCATCAAAAATATATATATATAATTTGAATTCTTTAGACATATGCATTGTGTAAGTAATAAAATAAAAAAGATTCTACTTTTTCATTTTAATTTCTATAAATTTTCAGATCAATCATCATTATTCAGATCAGGTCATCAAAAATGGTAGTCTAAAATTCAAATTCATTAAACATACTGTGTCAGTATAAAAACATTCTAATTTTTATTTCAATGTCTATAAATTTTCAGACTATCATCATTCAAATCAGATCATCAAAAATGGAAGTCTAAAATTTGAATTCTTTAGACATATGCATTGTGTAAGTAATAAAATTTAAAAAATTCTACTTTTTCATTTTAATTTCTATAAATTTTCAGATCAATCATCATTATTCAGATCAGGTCATCAAAAATGGTAGTCTAACATTCAAATTCTTTAGACATATTGTGCCAGTATAAAAAACATTCTTATTTTTATTTCAATGTCTATAAATTTACAGACTATCATCATTCAAATCAGATCATCAAAAATGGATGTCTAAAATTTGAATTCTTTAGACATATGCATTGTGTAAGTAATAAAATAAAAAAGTTTCTACTTTTTCATTTTAATTTCTATAAATTTCCAGATCAATCATCATTATTCAGATCAGGTCATCAAAAATGGTAATATAAAATTCAAATTCTTTAGACATATTGTGCCATAAATATTGTGCCATATTGTGCTATAAATTTTAAAGCTATAGATCCCCAAATGGGATTATTAGCAGCATATAAACGATCGAAGGTAATAAAAATTGCTATTTCTCAAAATTTTCGGCCTGTTTATCACTTTTAAATCTCAAATTTTGTAATAGAAAATTTATAACTGATATTATTGAACATTGTGTTATTCAATTGAGCTATATATTTTATTAATTACATTAGAATGGATGAATAATAATAAGTAAAATCAAAAATACTGCATTAAGCACAACATTATGTCAACAAATTGAAGTGAACCTGTCATTATTTCGGCCAGTGTAGATAGGAGCATAACTGATGTCACACAATTTAAATCAGAATAACTTTTTTACGAATGGAGAAATCGACTTCAATTTTTTTGTAAGGCTAGAAGAATTGGTTTAGTATATGACGTCTAAAAAAAATGTTGAAAAAATGCATTTTGTTGGAATTGTGACGAACAACAGTAAAAATAGATTTTTATAACTTTTTTCGCTGGTCCAACAACGAAAATTTAAAAGTTGTGTTTGGTGAACTCGTATAAACTATATATGTTTTGAAAATTTCATTGAAATTGGTTAATTGGTTTACGAGTTTTTTAAATTAAGCTATAGATTCCCAAATGGGATTATTAGCAGCATATAAACGATCGAAGGTGATAAAAATTGCTATTTCTCAAAATTTTCGGCGTGTTTATCACATTTAAATCTCAAATTTTGTAATAGAAAATTTATAATTGATATTAATGGATATTGTGATATTCAATTGTGCTATGTATTTTATTAATTAAATTAGAATGAATGAATTATAATAAGTAAAATCAAAAATGTTGCATTAAGCACAACATTATGTCAACAAATTGAAGTGAACCTGTCATTATTTCGGACAGTGTAGATAGGAGCATAACTGATGTCACACAATTTAAATCAGAATAACTTTTTTACGAATGGACAAATCGACTTGAATTTTTTTGTAAGGCTAGAAGAATTGGTTTAGTATATGACGTCTAAAAAATATGTTGAAAAAATGCATTTGGTTGGAATTGTGACGAACAACTGTAAAAATAGATTTTTACAATTTTTTTCGCTGGTCCAATAACGAAAATTTAAAAGTTGTGTTTGGTAAACTCGTATAAATTGTATACGTTCTGAAAAATTTCATTGAAATTGGTTAATTAATTTACGAGTTATAAACGTTCAAATGTGACAAAAATTGCGATTTTTCAAAATTTTCGGCCTGTTTACACTTTTAAATCTCAAATTTTGTAATAGAAAATTTATAATTGATATTAATGAATATTGTGATATTCAATTGTGCTATGTATTTTATTAATTACATTAGAATGAATGAATTATAATAAGTAAAATAAAAAATGTTGCATTAAACACAACATTATGTCATCAAATTGAAGTGAATGTATCATTTTTCCGGCCACCGTAGATAGAATGATTCGGTAAAGTTCCATCGCAGGGGGAGTGTTTTTTCCGTCGAATTGGTTAATTCCACCGATCGATCGTAGCCGGCAGGAAACGGGCCCTTGCGACCCGTATACCCGTATGCCCTGTTACTAATTGATCAATCAATTATTAACCGCGTCAAACACCGGTTAATCCGGATTTCAAGAACGCTCGAGGTTCGCGACATACCGTGATCGCTCGCGGCGCGTCTATTCAATTATGTTATCAAACACGCCGATTCACCGAAACGAGTTCGAGCCTCACGAATGTGCCCCGGCATCTTGAACTCGAGAAATTCCTCGGCAATTCATCGCGCCAGTATTCCTCGTAAGTATCGCTCTTTGCCGGCTAAAGACGTTTTCAAATTACCTAGCCGCGCGCGGTGTCGGAGCTCGCAATACGGCAGAATTGAACGAATCTTTCGGAATTATGAAGGGTGCACTTGGGGGTGGAAGGGGCGCTTATCGCTCCGATACTATCCAATGCAGACTCGCGCATGAATGCAAGGGACTGTCGTGAAGGTGGGAACACGTTTTGGTTTTTCTCTATACAATTTCGGAGAATTTAGGATGAGAATTGCGCAAATGAATTTATACCGTTGAAAAGGTATAGTCGCCAGCTACAGTTTCGATGTAGAAAGTATAATGATAGCGTTAACGGATGAAAAGTTATAGCCAATTTTCTGAAGACAATGTTTTCGGAAGGAAAGAATAATTTCCGTATCGTCTTCAAAATTAATTTCTTATAATAAAATTAATAATTTCCTCGATAATATTGAATTTTCTTTACAATTAATTTCTTATAATAATTGAATGGTTGCCTCAAAAATATTAAATTTGATTCAAAATTAATTTCTTATAATTTAATGGTTCCCTCAAAAATATTAAATTTGATTCAAAATTAATTTCTTATAATTTAATGGTTCCCTCAAAAATATTAAATTTGATTCAAAATTGATTTCTTATAATTTAATGGTTCCCTCAAAAATATTAAATTTGATTCAAAATTGATTTCTTATAATTTAATGGTTCCCTCAAAAATATTAAATTTGATTCAAAATTAATTTCTTATAATAATTTAATGGTTCCCTCAATAATATTAAATTTGATTCAAAATTAATTTCTTATAATAATTTAATGGTTCCCTCAATAATATTAAATTTTCATTAAAATTAATTTCTTATAATTTAAAGGTTCCCTCAAAAATATTAAATTTGATTCAAAAATTAATTTCTTATAATAATTTAATGGTTCCCTCAAAAATATTAAAAATGATTCAAAATTAATTTCTTATAATAAGTTAATGGTTCCGTCAAAAATATTAAATTTGATTCAAAATTAATTTCTTATAATTTAATGGTTCCCTCAAAAATATTAAATTTGATTCAAAATTAATTTCTTATAATAATTTAATGGTTCCCTCAAAAATATTAAATTTGATTCAAAATTAATTTCTTAATATAATTTAATGGTTCCCTCAAAAATATTAAATTCTCTTCAAAATTAATTTCTTATAATAATTTAATGGTTCCCTCAATAATATTAAATTTTCTTTAAAATTAACTTATTATTATAATTTAATAGTACCTTCGATTATATTGAATTTTATTCAAAATTAATTTATTATAATAATGCAATGGTTTTCTCAATTATATCGAATTTTCTTTAAAATTAATTTCTTGTAATAATGTGATGTTCCCCTCAATAATATTAAATTTTATTCAGAATTAATTTCTTACAATAATTTAATGATTCCCTCATTAATATTATATTTTCTTTCAAATTAACACATAAACGTACTTGATTCAGAAGTTCATTACAACGTAACGGAATATAATAAATCAATTCTGAATCCCAATTCTTAACAGTTAACCTTGAACTTACGGTTCAAGATCAAAAGATCAACAAATTGTTTTATTGCATCGCATTCTATTCATCACAAAGATCCAAAGTGCAAAAACTAATCGGTTAAAACTTGATGCAAAGTTCTTTTACAAAATTATTGTAAAGGTTTTTTATTACCTAACCTAACCTAACCTAACCAGACTGACTTTATTTATAATATATTTTCATTCCTTGGTCAGATGGAGTTATTGATGAAGCTGAATTATAAATGTTAATAAGCCACCATGTATTTAACAACATGTGCACATTTGTGGTTATAATGAGAAAGAAACATAATGAGCAATAGACAAAAATGTATGCAGCAAATATGGTTGTGTGAAATAATGAAATGATTCTGCACGAAGAGATTTGATTGAAAATTTGTGTGTTGTTGATTGATTGTTTGTTGTATGTAATATGTTATGTTAAATAGATGGTCGCGTTCATTAACATTTATAATTCGATCCGCTGGTTATTTATAATTCCATCCACTGGTTGCACAATTATTTCTTGGCACGTAAAATATATCGAAAATATAATATAAATAAAATCAGTTTGACAATAAAGAAACATCATCATAATTTTTTAAGAGAACTATTGAGTTATGGCCCATTGTTCCTGTTAGAATAAACAAAATCATGAGACAATAATAAAAATCGATGACCTTTTGACCTTGAAATTCAAAGTGAAGGTTAATTTTGAAGTAGAAGCGATTAAGGAAGAATTATGTTGCCAAATAAAGGGACTGACTCAATTCGGAACATTTTTGACCTTGATTAATCACTATGATAGGGTGAACTCAATCCTCCAAGCTCAATCCTCCAAGCTCAATCTCCCTGCTCTGTGTTGTATGTATATGTATACATACAGTTGGAACAGAAATAAGTGGACAGTTAGTAGAAATACGTAAAAATGAAATTTAGTCGAGTTAATTGACTGTTATTAACTTAAATTTTATTTATTATATGTCCTTATAGTGTATACAGGGTGTCGATTTGAAAACTTTCCAGCCGAATATCTCGAAAAGTATAAATATTTCGAATACCTCCAAAATGTTCGTTCAGAATTTGAGAATCGTCTGTATTATTGTTTAGAAAACAACGACGAACATTTTGAAAATTTGTTATAGTCGTAAAGAAATTACAAACATTCTCGCGGTATAAGTATGACTCGCTCTACATCTCTTTAAATATATCCGAAACTAGTGCGCAGATAAAAAAAAGCATCCTACGAAAATTGCTGATCTTTTTACGGAAACAAAAAGATCCCATAATAAAAAATATAGGTTTCCATTTGAAAAAACATAGTTGACCTTCAAATGACCTTGAATATGCCACCCAAATATAAAACTGATACTGCCCCCCTCTTTCCCCCTCGAAATCCTTGGTCACGTGTTAAACACTTTTTTAATATCTTTCATTTTTTTCGAGATATTCGGCTGGAAATTTTTCAAATGAACACCCTGTATATTATTTAGTGGATAATTGAACCATAACGAAAATGTCAGCTGTTTGTCAGGAGACAAATTTATTTTGAAGATTATTTTCAAAGATGTAAATATATATATATATATATATATATTTTTTTAATTTATTTTGAAGATTATTTTCAAAGATGTAAATATATATATATATATATATATATATACAGGGTGTCTCACCCCATTTTGACATCTTGATTTCTTCGCCGCTGTTAGTCCTACCGAAGAATGTATCACATAAGAATTGAATGATGCCGAGTGGGGCATAATTTGGTGTAATAGTTTATTCGTGGGTAAACACGTGAAGGTCATATCAAGGTCAACTTTGTTTTTTTAAATGGAATTATAGACTTTTTAATATAATACATCGATCGATGCAGTTGGACATTCTTTATAAAAAGGTATTAACCTATTTAAGTTGAAAAATTAGTCGTGTAGGAGATGTATCGATTTAAATAATTCTAAGATATCATTACTGTCGCACTAACAATAAAACGTTCGCTTTTATATCTTACAGTTAAACGACATTAATGATATCGTACAATTATTTAAATCGAAATATCTCCGACACGACTAATTTTTCAACATAAATAGGTTAATACCTTTTTATAAAGAATGTCCAACTGCATCGATTGGTGTATTACATTAAAAAGTCTATAATTCCGTTTAAAAAAACAAAGTTGACCTTGATATGACCTTCACGTGTTTAAACTATTACACCAAATTATGCCCCACTCGGCACCATTCAATTCTTATGTGAAACATTTTTCGGTAGGACTAACAATAACGGAGAAATCAAGAGACACCCTGTATAAGACAATTATTATTCAGGATGATAAAGTAAACGAAAATATGTTTCTCTGTAAAGAAAGAAAATTTTGTCTCTATTCATTATTTAACAACAATTATTTACATTATTTACAACCTTACCTGTAAACAAAGAAACGACAATTAATGTTTACTATTATCCCTTCTCTGCCTACTCTACTAATTTTGTTTATCACTTTTCATCTTTGTATTTTCCATGTGTGCTCTATTGCGTAATAGCTATATCTGTCTCTCTTCAATTCTTCTCCTAATCGTCGCTCCATCTATCGGTAATTAAAATAAAAGACGCGCGGAGCATGAGAAGCGCGGCAAATTCAAAACTAAAGAAGTTATACTTTCTTTACACACACACACACATATATATATGAACTTCAATTATCCACTAAATAATCTACATACCACAAGGATATATAATAAATAAAACTTAAGTTTATAACAGTCATATTAATTCGACTAAATTTAATTTTTATCCATTTCTACTAACTGTCCACTTATTTTTGTCCCTGACTGTATATACAGGGTGAGTCGGGAGAAACGGACCAAACTCCAGAAGTGGATTCTACACAGGAAAATAGTGTAAAAATCTCATATGTTCTTCTCCGATTTTCATTTTATTTTTTTTTCTATTTTTTTCATTCAGAAGAGCAACAGCCGCTCTTCGTAGACGAATCCGAAAATGTTTAGAGATCAATGGCGGTATTTCCGAACATTTATTGTTACTACGATAACCGAAATGTTAATGTACGAAATTTTGTTTAATTGTAATCACGCAATAAAATGAAAACAATTAAACCTCGGATAAGAACATACGAGTTTTTTACATTATTTTCCAATGTACAATCCACTCCTGGAGTTTGATCCGTTCCTCCCGACTCACCCTGTATACATCTTTTATTCCGTTACAACGAAACTACGTCCATGATGCAAAATATTTAATAGATGAATCCATGTCCATCGTGCAAAATTTCAAATATTTAAGGCAGATAAAAAAGAATTTCAAGTATATTATGAACATTAACATCCAATAATTCAAATTATACTGCTTCCGAGTGAATAACAATGGTCACACATTGGCTCGTAATACAGTATAAATCAATCGGGAACAAAGAAATATAAAAATAGACAAGCAATCATCATGGACGTACATTGAAACGAGGACAACGTGTTGTTATAATAATGATGATCGTAACAACAAATTGAGTGACTATCAATATACCGTTCTCGACTGCATTGCAAATTGCGCGCACTCGCGAATAAAATTAGCAAACATAACGATCGGTACCTGTTGATCTCTGCGATACGGTTCTCGTTCAGGTTGACGACCGCCAGGTTCTTCATGTTCTCGAACGCGTGCTTCTTCAGCGTCGATATGGAGCTTCGGTTGACGTTGATCTCCATGATCGTGGAAAGATTCGAGAACGCGTATTCGGCGAGCTGATCGATCTTCGCGTATTGGATCGCGATCTTCTGGAGATTCTTCAGCTGGCGCAACAGCTGCGTGGGTATGTACTCCAAGCTGTTCGTCGTCTGCACGTTGAACGTCAACTCCTGCAGATAGCTCTGCGAGGCGAAGTAATCCCAGAACGTGTCGGTCAGATTGATCGACTTCAAGATCAGGCATTTAGCGGTGGTCGCATTCCTGAACAGATAGCTGTCGCAGAGGCAATACATCGGCACTTGTTGCCCCTCTATGTTACAGATGTTCACCTCCTTAGCGATCCTCTTCTTGCCCCGCGGCTTCGTCGCGGCCGACAGGCTCACGGACAGCAACGAAGTCACCAGGAGTACTTGAAAACACAGCGATGTCCAAGGTAGTTGCCTCATCCTGCGACCGTTTATCTGTAACAACGTATTTCTCTCGTTAGAACATTTTCTCTGGGTACAGACTACGATTAAACTACACTCCGCCACAAACAGATAGCACATCGTCTATTTTTCTCTCGTTTGGTACAATAACCTAAAGAAAATGTATATTTTAATGTGCCAACATGTTCTGAGAATTGTGATTTAATTCGATGGTCCACAGAGGGCCTAGGTTGTTATTATCATAATTTTAGCGAAGAACAGCAATTTTTAAGGGGGAACGCTACCCTTGCTTTTCAGAATATTTATCAGTGTTACCAACCTCTGTGCAGAAAAAGAGTTTGGTAACACTGATAAACACGCACCGGCCTGATCAACGCGAGATGGAGTTGCTTGCTATTTCGATATTCTAATCTTGAATGTTGTATTCTATTCTTCCAACTTGCAGGTTGGAACCGCTGACCGAAACCTACAATCGTACGAAAATGCATATATTGACTTTGTCACGCTTTCACTGTGGCATACATATGTATTAGGCGAACGCTTCAGTTTTGCTATGATTCCATGTTGACAGTCCTTCCGACTAGGCGCCATCTCGCCTAAACTAGCTGAACTAAAATTGGTTCTAGACTTGCTCCGCATCAGAGAGGACCTCTGTCTTCATGAACGTAATATGGGGGAATCTCTGCTATGCGAATGCAATCACGCGCTAAGATTGTTTGTCCTTATTTCTGCGAATTTTGGGGTGAGCGAGGGCTCATTCTAAAGAGGCAGGTTATAGCTAGTGCGCTCGACCGCATTATTGCAGCGAGAAAATCTTTTAGAGACAAAAAAATACATTGAAGTCTGCAAATATTTTTCTCGATTTTGTCTCTACTTCGGACACTTATATTATTAGATATAGACATAATCCCGTTGAAAAATCGGTCGAGCGCAGGAGCTATAACCTTCCTCTTTAGAATGAGCCCTCACTCAGCCCAAAATTCGCAGAAATGAGGACAAACAATCTTGGCGCGCAAACCCAGGTTTCGATCCAAAATCTAGTTAGATTCTAGTTCCTTTCTAGTTATATCACGAGGGTGGCGTTCCCCCTTAATTTCAGATTTTAGGGTATTTATCAGTGTTACCTACCTCTGTGCAGAAAAAAAGGTTTTCTTTGTGGTAACACTGATAAACATACATATGTATCAGCCTAACGCTTCGGTTTTGCTATGATTCCACGGTTTTTTCGTTTGTTTATTAATATCTTTATTGCTATTAATGGATCGGAGTGGATTCAAGCCTTTCATATGTTTGTTGCTATGATTCCACGTTGACAGTCCTGACTGGACGCCATCTCGGCTAACTAGCTGAACTGAAATTGGCTCTAGACTTGCTACGCATCAGAGAGGACCTCTGCCTTCATGAACGAAATATGGGGAAATCTCTGCTATGTGAATGGAATCACTGGGTCTTGTTGTTTGTCCTTATACGAGCATAGTTTGAGCTGCACAAAGGCTCATTCGATAGAGGAAGGTTAAATGCAGAGTGCTCAAATCATGATTTAACAAAAAAAGTCTTTTAGAGACAGAAAAGTACATTGGAATCTGCGGGTGTTTTCTCGATTTTTTCCCCTAATTTGGACACTGATATTGTTAGATATAAACATAATCTCGTTAAATCATGAGCAGAGTGTTCTGCATTCAACCTTTCCCTTTAGAATGAGCCCTCGCCCAGCCCAAAATTTGCTCAAATAAGGACAAACAACGAGACCCCGCAAACCCATGTTTCGACTCAAAATCTAGTTAGATTCTAGTTCCTTTCTAGTTTTGTCACGTGAGTACCCTTCCACCATAAGCTGATTAATATTTTACCGTTTTCGTCAATACTCAATATCAGAGAGACTGCTTAAAATATCAATTCAAAATTGTAATATTTCAAAATTTCAATCAAAAACTGTAAGATTTCAATTTAAAATTGTAAAACTTTAATCTACAATTGTATAATTTCCATTTACAATTGTGATATTGTAGTAAAATTCTAAAGATTCAATCAAAAATGGTAAAATTTTAATTCAAAATTGAAAATTTTTAATTTAAAGTGTGAAATTTCAATTTAATGAGCCCTCAACCAGCCCAAAATTTTCTCAAATAAGGACAAATGGCCGAAGACCGCAAACCCATGTTTTAACCCAAAATCTAGTTAGATTTTAGTTAGATCCTAGTTCCTTTCTAGTGTTGTGACGTGAGTACCCTTCCATCATAAACCCATTAATATTTTCCCGTTTTCGTCAATACTCAATATCAGAGAGACTGCTAAAAATATCAATTTAAAATTTCAGAATTTAAAAATTTGAATCAAGAACTGTATAATTTCAATTTACAATTGTAAAACATTAATCTAAAACTGTATAATTTCCATATACAATTGTGATATTATAGTAAAATATCAAAGACTCAATCAAAAATTGTAAAATTTTAATTCAAAATTGAAAATTTTTAATATAAAATGTAGAATTTCAATTTAATGAGCCATCAACCATCCCAAAATTTGCTCAAATAAGGCCAAACGACCGAAGACCGCAAACCCATGTTTCGACCCAAAATCTAGTTAGATTCTAGTTAGATTCTAGTTCCTTTCTAGTGTTGTCCCGTGAGTACCCTTCCATCATAAACTGATTAATATTTTCCCGTTTTCGTCAATACTCATTATCAGAGAGACTGCTTAAAATATCAATTCAAAATTGTAATATTTCAAAATTTCAATCAAAAACTGTATGATTTCAATTTACAATTGTAAAACTTTAAGCTAAAATTGTATAATTTCCATTAACAACTGTAACATTGTGTAATAGTCAAATTCTAAAGATTCAATTAAAAATTCTAAAATTTTAATTCAAAATTGAAAATTTTTAATATAAATTGTAAAGTTTCAATATAATGAGCCCTCAACCGGCCCAAAATATGCTCAAATGAGGACAAACAGCCGAAGCCCGCAAACTCATGTAACGACCCAAAATCTAGTTATATTCTAGTTCCTTTTCTAGTTTTGTCACGTGAGTACCCTTCCACCATAAGCTTATTAATATTTTCCCATTTTCGTCAACACACATTATTAAATAGACTGCTTGAAATATCAATTCAAAATTGTAAAATTTCCAAATTTCAATCAAAAACTGTAAAACTTTAATCTAAAACTGTATAATTTCCATATACAATTGTGATATTATAGTAAAATTCTCTGAAGCTTCGTTTCATTTCATTCATATACATATGTTAACGAGGCACATTGAAAATATGTGTATAAAGAAAATTGAATTTGTTAATTAATTGTCTTATATTTCAAGTTTCTCGTTAAGCGTGTTATCTATCATTTTGTCCCTCTATATTTCGTTAATAATTCTACTTCTTTAAATAAAAATACATAAGTTAATAAAACTTCGTTTCATTTCAATCATATACACATGTTAAGGAAGGCACATTGAAAATATGTGTATAAAAAAAATTTAATTTGTAGTCTTTAATAAACAGAAATTACATTAATTTCAATGTGTGCTTTCTTTTCGTCCTGGAGTGTAAAAGGCATTGTCGTAAACGTAGGGCCACGTTTTGTTTCTCAAAATTTCATAGGACTTGACATTAAACAAAAGTTGAAACGAAAGTTGCATGGTATTATTGTGTCTACCGATCTGTGTAGTCAAACATTTTAAATTCGTTTCTAAAACAAATAAAAGGAAGATTCAAGGTGACCCTGAAATCCCTGAGGCGTCTTCGCGCACGTAAAAAGTGTTTACATCATAATATTTGCCCTTTTGTACCATGCAACTTTTGTATATATCATTTTTTCACATTATTACAAGAAATATTCGAGATGGACAAAGTTATGTTTTTCAGCTATAAAATTTCATAGAACGAGAATTACAAAAGTAAATTTATGCCGTTGGAAAAGTATAGTTGCCAGCTACATTTTCGCCGCAGAAAGTATAATGATAGCATGAATGGATACAAAGTTACAAAACAGTCCCTTAAGGAAATTAATGAAAAGTGTATTCGAGGAAGAATATTTTTCTTCCTTCATCTCTAATGTTATTGTTTACATTGTACAGCGACGCTTTGTATAGTTCTACGTCATCCTTGAAGCTATGGTTGCAAGAACATCAATAATAAAGAATTTCATAGTTCACAATAAAGAAGCATGAGAGGTGTAGACAGTTTCTTGAACAGGATTGATCTTTGCAACGCGGGGAGGGGGCTGGGCAATAATTTCGAACGTATGATGTAATAACGCAATAATAAACACGTCATTATTCTTCAGCGTAGTGGTTGAAGAAGTTTTTAGTCTGTGTGACCTAGCATGACCTTGGTTATTTTCGTTAGTTTATGAAAACTTTATTATTTTATTTTATAAAAAGTGTAAGTTTTAAGTTTCTTTAGTATTTTATTTCGTTACGTCACGGACACCATACTTGTGTTTCTTGCTATTTCCATTTCAAGAAATTTTTATATCAAACAATTCTTCGTTTTAAGATTTAGTACGTAAAATGTTTTCTTCTGTTCCTTATAATAAATAATGTATTAAATCCTTTCATATGAAATTTTTGTTATTTATATTTGCTGTATTTGTGTTTAATTTATTCCTAGCTTTTTGTTGTTCCCTGTTTCGCTAACGAAAATATGGTCACCGTATACATATATTGGTACTTTAATATGTAACCGTCGAATAGTTAATTGGCCACAGAATATGTCAAAGATATTATCGGAATAATTCAGCGGCTATGCTAAAATGCGGTCTCTAATTAACCGAGGATGGAGACGTTGCCGACGATTGGAATATGTTCGAATTATAATATTCACATTTCGTTCTGCTTATTTATATTTATTTTATTCATCTATTCTTACCAAGCAACCCCCCAGCCCCTTTTTAATTGACTCGGTTATGTTCTCCTTCACTTATTTATTTTAATGTATCTTCCCTTCCATTTCAGATTTATTAATACATTGACCAACAAATTTACATAAAATTGATTTTAATCTAATTAATCATTATCTCTCTCCAATCATCTCTATCCAAGCAATAAGAACAATATTTAATTGCCCCGGGAAGATGGGAATCGTACTTGTAAATATTAATCAGGCTGCGCAAAAAAATAATCTATGCAAAATTTTCGATCGGCCAAACAACGTACCGCATGAATTTCTCTATTATTATAGCACATCGTAAATATACATTTCTATACAGTTGTTGACAATATTAAGTGTACACTTGAATTTTTTTAAGATTGGCCGACTAGTTTGCTAAAGAATAAGTAAACAAATATTTGTTTAGATTGTAATTGATAAGAAACATACAAAATTTTATAAATTATGTTTTTCAACTTTTTTATCTGAGCTTGTAACTGGTATGTAATTGCATATTGAAAGTTTTATCAAAATCAACACTTTAATTGTACACTCTGAAAAATCGCATAACATTTCTAAAATCTGTTCAAAGAGCTTGAATTTTTGTAAGATTGACCGACTAGTTTGCTAGACAATAAATAAACAAATATTTGTTTAGATTGCAATTGATAGGAACCATACAAAATTTTAGAAATTATGTTTTTCAACTTTTTTATCTGAGCTTGCAACTTATATGTAATTGCATACTGAAAATTTTGTCAAAATCAACAGTTTCATTGTACACTCTTAAAAATAGCATAATTATTTTAAAATTGGTCCAAAGGACCTGAATTTTTTCAAGATGGATGACCGATTAATTTGCTAGACAAAAAGTAAACAAAAAATTTGTTTAGATATTAATTGATGGGAACCATATAAAATTTTATAAATTGTGTTTTCTCAAATGTTTTTCTCTGAGCTTGTAACTTGTATGTAATTGCATACTGAAAGTTTTGTCAAAATCAACACATTCCTTGTACACTCCTAAAAAAGGGATAACTGTTTCTAAATTGGTCCAAATTGCTTGAATTTTTTTAAGATTGACCGACTAGTTTGCTAGAGAAAAAGTAAACAAATATTTGTTTTGATTGTATTATAATTTATAGGAAAAATACAAAATTTTATAAATTATATTTTTTCAACTTTCTAATCAGATCTTGTAACTTGCATGTAATTGCATACTGAAAGTTTTATCAATATCAGCACTTTTATTGTACACTCTTAAAAATGGCATAACTTTTTTAAAATTAGTTCAAAGAGCTTGAATTTATCTAAGCTGTTTGACCGACCAGTTTGCTAGAGAAAAAGTAAACAAAAATTTGTTTAGATTGCAATTGATAGGAACCATACAAAATTTTATAAATTATTTTTTTCCAACTTTTTTATCTGAGCTACTAACTTATATGTAATTGCATACTGAAAGTTTTGTCAAAATCAACTCTTTCATTGTACACTCTTAAAAATGGCTTAATGTTTTTAAAATTCGTCCAAAGAGCTTGAATATTTTTTAAGATTGACCGACTAGTTTGCTAGAGAATAAGTAAACAAAAATTTGTTTAGATTGCAATTGATAGAAACCATACAAAATTTAAAAAATGATGTTTTTTCAACATTTTATCTAAGCTTGTAACTCGTATGAATTGCATAATGAAAGTCTGATAAAAATCAGCACTTTCATTGTACAAGTAAGTTATTAGTACTGTACTATTAATATTAGTAACAGTAAGTAATTAGAGTAACGATGGGACAAATGTATAAGTCTTGGAAGGGATTATGTTGAAAAGTACCAAAAATATTGTATTAATTGAATAAATAATTTCTGTGGTATATCATTTTCTCTCCTAACTTATTGAATGGCCCTCATAGTAGGTCGCTGAATTCGTCATAACTTCAGCTACAACATTACGAAATCAAAAATGCATCGAAAGGGTTAATGCAAAGTAACTTCTAGCCAAGGTGTTGAATACAGTATCGTGTAAAATAATAGAAAAGTAGCGGGTGGCAGCATGACAAATACGAGGTTCCTGTTTCCGCGGTCATATGCAACCCTTCAGGTTCTCGGAACTTTCACTTTTTTTCGCGGCCGGAAAAATAAAAGGGTGGAGAGAGCAGCGGCACGAGGAAACAAAACCTCGGTACTATTTTCCACGGTTCGTAAAGCCCGGATGACCGTCGTCAGCGACACACGCGCGCGAGTCGTGGACGCAGAACCGCGCCGCGCCGCGACGCGACGCGTCGTCCGTCTGCGGGCGCCAGTTGAAAAATAAAGGCGAACGAAACAGCGTCGCGCGCGCATTACGCGAGCTTCCACTTGAGAGGATAATTTTTCAAAGGGGTATCCCTTTTCGGCTCGTCTTCGTTTTGCGGGGGAAAAAGGCGAGCCAGGTGAAAGGCCGACGCTACGCGACGCTACGCGACGCTGCGCGACGCGACGCTGCGCGCGGAAGAGAGCTCTACCTGCGGCTTACCTTCATCCCCCGTCTTTCGTTTACCTTTTTCACGGCCTTTACGGTAGCGTCCGCCGCTACCTACGACGCACTCTTTTCCTTTTTTTTATCCGGAACACCCCGGCGTGCCTTCCCCCATTTTTTTCCCCGCGAGATGCAAGATTTTTCTGACCCGATGAAGCATGATCGGCTCCGGCTTCGAACCGAGACCACACACTGGGGATCCAAGGAAGTCCGTGCGCTCCGATAACCATTGATGGGACACTCGTGAGCAGCCGCGTGTACCCTAACTGCGCAATCCTGCGGTCAGCGTCTTGGCGAGATAGACACGCTGACCGTCCATCCCATCAGATTACCGATCGTTTCCCCAGT
>CM052188.1:4310375-4321404 GCA_028455805.1 Lasioglossum figueresi | reverse complement strand
ACAGTTCATTTTTGACAATATCGTAAATATTACATGGAATTAATTTAATTGAAAATAATGTGAGGTCAAATCATTGATAAATTCATTTTTCTCAAATTTTGACTTAAATCACTTTCATAATTATCACTGAACGAATTCCATATAATGTTCAACGACAAACACTATTTAACGGTTCATTTTGACAATATCGTAAATATTACATTGAATTAATTTAGTTGAAAATAATGTGAGGTCAAATCATTGACAAATTCATTTTTCTCAATTTTTGACTTAAATCACTTTCATAATTATCACTGAACGATTTCCATATAATGTTGGACGACAAACACTATTTAACGATTCATTTCTTACAATATCGTAAAAATTACATTGAATTATTGTAGTTTAAAATAATGTGAGGTCAAATCATTGATAACACATTTTCTAAAATTTTTGACTTAAATCACTTTCATATTTATCACTGAACGAATTCCATATAATGTTGAACGACAAACACTATTTAACGGTTCATTTCTTTCAATATCGTAAATCTCACATTGATTTAATTTAGTTGAAAATAATGTAACGTGAAATAACTGATGGACTCATTTCTTTTTAAGTTTGACTAAAACCACTTTCTTAATGATAGGTACACATGACTCTAGCGGTTTTTAATTGAAGAGAGTGGCTGTTGTGGGGAGGAGTAACACGTGGTAGACTAAGATGTTGGAGAAACGAGTAATGCTATCCGAGTAGATACCGAGAGACTAGAGAGTTGGAAACTAGTGGGGTATCAGGAGAGGTGTTTCTGGAGGAGTTAGGCGATGGGAAAAGAGACTGGAAAGTGAATAATAGTGTCTAGGTGGATTCCGAAGGTCTAGAGAGTTGGGAACTGGCGAGAGCAAAGGGGAGGCAATTCCAAAAGAGTTAGGCACGGCCAAAGAGACTGCAGAAGTCGGTAATAGAATCTCTGTTGACAGTGGAGGTTTTAGAAATGGGATGAAAGATATTTCTGAAGAAGGCGAATATGCAAACGAATGTAACCAATGAATAATGGAGCCCGGACCGATTATGAAAGCTAAGAAAATTGGAGTGCACATAAAATACCACCTAAAAGGAAGTATAGAACAGGAATGATCGTTTTGAGCTGCATAAATGTTGCATCTCGTTCAACGTCGACGCGAACCGTCCTTCGCCTTCCTCCCCTAATCCTTCGCATATAATTACGAACTGAACAATCAAAATAAACCGTATCCTGGAGTAATGGGTCTAAATGCGTCAATGAACGCAAAATCCCTAGATCAACCACGTTTGCAACATAGATCTCAATAATGTTCCCTTTCTTTATACATAGCTAAACACTTTTTAATGGAAACTTCAATAGCAACAGCAATTTTCATTGCGAGCTGACAAGTCACCCTCAATAACGTCATCTAATAATTTAATTTAAGATTGCAATGTAAAAGAAAATTTCTATGCTTTCTTTTGGTACAGTACAATTATTGAAAATTCTATTGATAGGCTTCCGGCGTGTAAAGCGTGAAGTATGAAACTTGAAAAATGTGTTTGAAATTTGCGTTTTACTTGTCAAGTTTCATACTTAATGACCCTGAGCCAGCAATTGACTGTGGGATTCCCCTCACTGGGAGTTGTTTCACAGCTCAAACAGCGTATTTCTTTTCCGTTTATACAGGGTGAATCACGAATCGTGATCAGTAGAGATCACTCTGTTATTAGCAGTTCGATCGAAAATGTTTTAATCACATATACATGGCTTCGAAAGAACTTTCACGTGATTACAGCAAATTTTTTGTAAAAAACCAATTAAAGAAGCAATTTTTACAACCTTTTTTGCAATTTTTTTAATGTTATGTTACGTTTCCGAATTCGCCTTGAAATCCTTTAATAGGTAGGCGTGAAAAAATTAGAGTTGTATTTGCAGAAAATTGAAGGTGACCCTGAAAAATCATAAATAAAAGAGATGACGAAAAAATGACGTGAAGGTCACCTTTGTTTCTTTAAATAGAATGCTACCTTTTGGTACTTGTTTTCTGATAGCGGCTATTGAGACGAATCCAACGAGGATCAACATTACGGTCTTTGAAGGTCAGTAAAGGTCATTTATGACAAAAGAGGTGAAATAACCTTGCAGATTCAAAATAAATAGATATTGCACCTCTTTCAACGTCGACGTAAACCATCTTTCACCTTCCACCCCCAATCCTTCGCATATAATTGCGAACTGAACCATCAAAATAAACCACATTCTGGAGTAATGGGTCTAAATGCGTGAATGATCGCAAAATCCCTGGATCAACCACGTTTGCAACATAGATCTCAATAATGTTCCCTTTCTTTATACATAGCTAAACACTTTTTAATGGAAACTTCAATAGCAACAGCAATTTTCATTGCGAGCTGACAAGTCACCCTCAATAACGTCATCTAATAATTTAATTTAAGATTGCAATGTAAAAGAAAATTTCTATGCTTTCTTTTGGTACAGCACAATTATTGAAAAGTCTATTAATAGGCTTCCGGTGGGTAAAGCGTTAAGTATGAAACTTGAAAAATGTGTTTGAAATTTGCGTTTTACTTGTCAAGATTCATACTTAATGACCCTGACACTTACGAGCGGATAATTTCCAGTAGCCAGCAATTGACTGTGGGATTCCCCTCACTGGGAGTTGTTTCACAGCTCAAACAGCGTATTTCTTTTCCGTTTATACAGGGTGAATCACGAATCGTGATCAGTAGAGATCACTCTGTTATTAGCTGTTCGATCGAAAATGTTTTAATCACATATACATGGCTTCGAGAGAACTTTCACGTGATTACAGCAAATTTTTTGTAAAAAACCAATTAAAGAAGCAATTTTTACAACCTTTTTTGCAATTTTTTTAATGTTATGTTACGTTTCCGAATTCGCCTTGAAATCCTTTAATAGGTAGGCGTGAAAAAATTAGAGTTGTATTTGCAGAAAATTGAAGGTGACCCTGAAAAATCATAAATAAAAGAGATGACGAAAAAATGACGTGAAGGTCACCTTTGTTTCTTTAAATAGAATGCTACCTTTTGGTACTTGTTTTCTGATAGCGGCTATTGAGACGAATCCAACGAGGATCAACATTACGGTCTTTGAAGGTCAGTAAAGGTCATTTATGACAAAAGAGGTGAAATAACCTTGCAGATTCAAAATAAATAGATATTGCACCTCTTTCAACGTCGACGTAAACCATCCTTCGCATATAATTGCGAACTGAACAATCAAAATAAACCGCATCCCGGAGTAATGGGTCTAAATGCGTCAATGAACGCAAAATCCCTAGATCAGCCACGTTTGCAACATAGATCACAATAATGCTGCCTTTCTTTCATTTCAGATATACACAGATACAAGTGATTCATGTGCTATAGTAATTGGACAGATATCAAGGCAAAGATTACTATTTTCTACATGTATCAGGTCGATTAAGTATGAAACTTGAAAAATGTGTTTGAAATTTGCGTTTTACATGTCAAGTTTCATACTGAATGATCTAATTCCCCTCACCGGATCTAAATACGCCAATGAACGTAAAATCTCTAGAACAACCACGTTTGCAACATAGATCTCGACAGCGTCGGTCCCAAATGGTTCGTTAACAATGCGCCGAAGGGTCTGCGCGAATTCACGGAATCCTCTTTCCTCGGTGGAAGATCCGCCGTGGAAGCGACGGGGCGCATTTGAATAATTCCCCGGCAAGTTGTTTTCACCCTGTTTCCGTTTACGTAACGTTTGTCGACGCATAAAACCGTTTACCGGTCCGCGGCAGAAGATTCTCGTAAGACACCGGCGAATCGGCCGGCCGAGCAGTGCATTCGAGGATAACGGGACGAAAGTTTTAAGTGAAATTCCACTCCGGAATAACCGGGAAGCGCGTTCATCCCCCCGGTTATGCGAGCGGGAGTTCCGTTGCGTGCTGATTTGTCAACGCTCGCGTGTGTATACTGTACACTGCATACTGTATACTGTACACAAGAGGGGCGACACGCCGTTCGGCGACCGTTCAACAGAGGCATTCCCGTGAATTCAACCAGGAACGTTTCACTCCGGCTCGATGCCTTCAAACGACGACGCGCCACGCAGCGAAGTCTACGGAATTCCAAGGGTGGGTTGACTCGATTTTAGACGACCGTTAGGGCTCCCTATATTCTTTAACTGAAAGTTTGCGACCTGGATACGATATCAGACCGCTGACGACGTCCGCCGTTACTAGATATGCACCCCGACACCATTAATACTGGAAATGTAGTGTACAGTCCTGTTCACTCGATTCGCCTCGGGCGAAAATACAGGGTGCGGCACCTAAAACAGGTCACCTGAATAAATCGTTTGCTTTTGAAGATAGAAAAAAAAGGATCAGACCAAACTTACTTGACATCGAGGGGCTCGTAATCTGATGTCATTAATTTTTTTATAGGTGGAGACGTCAAGGAGATACGAAGGTCAACTCTGTTTTTTTAAATGGAACGGTATGGTTTTTTATTTACATTCTGATAGTGTATTTCAAGACGAATACAATTACCTATTACGAAGGTCGTTCAAGGTCACGCAAGGTCAACCGCAATAGAAAATAAAATGTCTCAAGGCACTCTTCGAACGCTACGACGATTTACATGTAACATGTTATGTACGTATTCGCTGCTACTTCGAGTGTTCAAAATGTCGACCTTGAACACCGAGACATAATCTAAAACGTTGCAATACCGATGATACTGCCCGACAAATTTCAGTTGTATCTATTACAGAGCAAGCTCTTTTTATACGTTCTTGCATATCAACTGTGGTTGTTGGTTCTTCGCGGTACACTTGTTCCTTCAATTTTCCCCACAAATAAAAATCTAGCGGTGTCAGGTCTGGGGAACGTGACTGGCCATTTATTACTTCCTGATCGACCAATCCAACGACCTTCAAATGTCCTGTTCGGTAATTCTGTAACATTTCGAGCTGAACGAGCAGGACATCCGTCTTGTTGGAACCACATGGACTGTCGCATGTCCAGTGAAATGTCCTCTAACAATTCTGGCAAAACGTCTTTTAAGATTCTCTCGTATCTATGACTATTTAGCGTGCCATCGATGAAATATGGACCAATTATTTTATTACGAAGAAGGCCGCAACAGACGTTGACAGACCAAGGTCTCTGCTTGTCCACTTCTCGTAGCCATCGTGGATCATCTACTGACCAGTAACGCATGTTGCGACAGTTAACTTGTCCGTGGTTTGTAAATGTGGCCTCATCCGTAAACAAAATTTTATTCAAGAACATTTGATCGTCTTGCAGTTTCCGTAGGCCCCATTCGCAAAACTGTAAACGTTTTTGAAAATCATTTTCACTTAATTGTTGACGCAGCGAAACGTGGAATGGGTGAAATTTGTTAACTTTAAGTATTCGCAAAATACTTCGTTGATCGATGCCACTCTCGCGTTCAAGTTGCCTCGTACCAACGTGTGGATTTTGTATTACACTTGCTACAATGTTTATCGTGTTCCCATCGTCGGTTGCTTTTTTGGCTCGAGTGCGTTTTTTTCTTATCCACATTTCCAGTTTCTCGAAACTTTTTTATAATGTTTGCAAAGACAGAAAGCGAAGGACTATTACGATCGGTAAATCTTTCACCATACACGCGTACCGCTTTACTCATAATTCTATGACATTCACCATAAATGATAACCATTTCCACTTTCTCTGCTATCGTGTAACGCATTCTTGAAAATTGAACACTCGGATTGAATATTTCGAAGCCGTACTCTGGCCGGTAGTCAAACTACTAATAACATTTCTGGATACAGGTAAGCATACGATGCGATGGTATGTTTATTTATGTTCTGCGACCCTTACCAATATTTAGAAGAGCAGTATGCCAACAACCAGAGAAGACACGAAAGTATTTGAAGAGTGCTTTGAGACATTTTATTTTCTATTGCAGTTGACCTTGCGTGACCTTGAATGACCTTCGTAACAGGTCATTGTATTCGTCTTGAAATACACTATCAGAATGTAAATAAAAAACCATACCGTTCCATTTAAAAAAACAGAGTTGACCTTCGTATCTCCTTGACGTCTCCACCTATAAAAAAATTAATGACATCAGATTACGAGCCCCTCGATATAAAGTAAGTTTGGTCTGATACTTTTTTTTCTATCATCAAAAGCAAGCGATTTATTCAGGTGACCTGTTTTAGGTGCCGCACCCTGTATATACAGGGTGTTCATTTGAAAACTTTCCAGCTGAATATGTTGGAAAGTATGAAAGATATTGAAAAAGTGTAATACACATATCCAAGGATTTCGAGGGGGAAAGAGGGGACAGTATCAGTGTTTTATTTGGGTGGCGTTTTCAAGATCATTTGAAGGTCAACTTTGTTTTTTCAAATGGAAACCTATATTTTTTATTATCGGATGTTATTGTACGTAAAAAGACCAGCAATTTTCGTAGGACACTTTTTTTTCTCTGCACAATAGTTTCGGAGATATTTGAAGAGAAGTAGAGCGAGTCAAACTTATACTGCGAGAATGTTTGTAATTTCTTTAAAACTATAACAAATTTTCAAAATGTTCACTTATAATAATTCGATAGTGTCCTCAATTATATTGAATTTCCTTTAAAATTAATTTCTTATAATAATGTAATGGTCCCGTCAATAATATTACATTTTATTCAAAATTAACTCCCCTTACAATAACATAATGGTTTCCCTTAATAATATTAAATTTTCTTTAAAATTAACACATAAACGTACTTGATTCAGAAGTTCATTACAACGTAACGGAATCTAATAGATCAATTCGTAATCCCAATTCTTAACATTTAACCTTGAACTTTAAGCTCAAAAGGTCAACAAGTTTGTTTTTTATTGCATCGCATTCTATTCGTCACAAGGATCCAAAGGGCAAAATTATGGTGAAGGTTTTTTATTATCAGACTGACTAATATATTTTCATTCCTTGGTCAAATGGAGTTATTGATGAAGCTGAATTATAAATGTTAATAAGCGACCATGTATTTAACAATATGTGCACATGTTTGGTAATAATGAGAAAGAAACATAATGAGCGATAGACAAAAATGTATGCAGCGAATTTGGTTGTGTGAAATAATGTAATGATTGTGCATGAAGAACCATTTGATTGAAAATTTGTTTGTGGATTGATTGTTTATGTTGTATGTAATATGTTATGTTAAATAGATGGTCGCGTTCCTTAACATTTATAATTCGATCCGCTGGTTATTTACAATTCAACCACTGCTTGAACAATTACTTAAAGAACAATTGACCAATTAACAATAAAGAAACATTATCATAATTTTTTAAGATAACTATTGAGTTACGGCCCATGGTTCCTGTTAGAATGAATAGAATCCTGATACAATAATAAAAATCGATGACCTTTTGACCTCGAAATTCAAAGTGAAGGTTAATTTTGAAGTAGAAGCGATCAAGGAAGAATTATGTTACCAAATAAAGCGACTGACTCAATTCGGACATTTTTGATCTTGATTAATCACTATGATAGGGTGAACTCAATCCTCCAAGCTTAATCTTCCTACTCCGTGTTCTATGTACATGTATACATACAGTTCGGACAAAAATAAGTGGACAGTTAGTAGAAATAGGCAAAAATGATATTTAGTCGAATTAATATGACTGTTATCAATATCCTCATAGTGTATACAGGGTGTTAATTTCAAAACTTTCCAACCGAATATCTCGAAAAGTATGAAAGATATTAAAAAGTGTAAAACACGTTCAAAGTTCTTCATTTAACAAAAAAAAATGCCGGTTTCATCTCTTTGGTTTTCAAGACTTTCTGTTATAAGTGGATCAATGATGTCGTCCAGTACATTTAAATACAGATTGCCATTCAAATTCTCTTGGAAAAACAGAGGACCTATAATAGCATTTCCTAAAATGCCTGCCCAAACATTTATTTCTTCCGGCCATCGAGTATTACTTTCTCTAACAAGATGTGGATTTTCGTCACTCCAATAACGATAGTTATAACGATTTACAGCATGGTTTAAGAAAAAAGTGCATTCGTCATTAAAACAAATGTTTTTAATTAGATCAGAAGCGACGTTGATCATATTTGTTAAATCCTCGCAAAACTCAATTCGCCTGTCAAAGTCATCTTCCAATAACTTTTCATTCAACTGCATTTTATACGCATGAAACTTGTTGTGTTTAAGTAACATTGTTGTGTTTAAGTAAACATTTTTGGTTGACAAGTAATGTGGATCCTGTGATCGTATTTTTGTTACTTCAAAGGCGATTCCGAACATAGAGATGGACAGATTGCGATTCAAAGGTGAAGCCGAACATAGAGAAGGATAGAATGAAATTCAAAGGAGAAGCCGAACATAGAGAAGGACAGAATGAGTGTCTCTTTCTTTCTTGAATCTTGAAACTTGAATCGTCGATATAACCACTAAATACAATTGGAATTATATCGTGTTTGGTCTTATATTAATCAGAAAAATGCCAGAAATGCAATAGTGAAATTTCATTAAAAAAATCATGAAAATTAAGAAAGTTGAAAGTTTCGATTCATTCGAGTCAATGCGTGGTGTTTACACCGATATACACCGTGGAGTGAGAAGGCACTGGACATTGAACCCAGTATAAACAAACGACAGTAATGCGGATTTCACTGTATATCTTATTACGATGATTCACACTTGACTAAACAGTACAATCTGATATTGAAAGACAGACGACATAAACAAGAGATCAATAGAGGACAATTTTGTTTATAAACAATTGATTTTCGTCGCAGAATTGTACAGGACTTGTGGGAAGACAGCATGTAACTTTTACGATGCAAGCTATGATACAGACGTAATTATTGTTGGAAATGTCTTCAAGAGGACAGACTCATTTCCAGGATTGCAAGGGTGCGGGATACGTCTCCCCAGAACAACTTTTCCCTCCATCAGAATTAACCCTTTGCACTCGGAGCTATTTTAACTAGAAAATACAACGTTTCTTCTGATCTAGAACAATTCCAGTCTACATAACTTTTTAAAATTTTATGCTTAAGAAATTGACAGAACAATGCTTAATAAAATCATACGATACTTAAATGTTTATTTAAGTAATTGATATAATTGATTAGACAATTCTATGTAATTCATTGTACTTTATGTAATTGATTAGTAGAGTGCGGATGATTATGCATGTTTAAGGTTGTTTATGATTATTTTTTGCGGTAGCAGTCTTTTTAGATCTGGAATAAATTCAAGTCGTAGTAAATTCTGTCGTATTTTATATCCCAGCATTTTTCAAAAATTTTCAAAAGCGATAATTGCACAAAGATCCTGTGCAAGGCTGTTGATTGGATGCCAACTCATTTAGCAACGTAAACAATATTTTGAATAATGTTGCAGCAATTTTTGCGGTGACTGAGTCACCACTCGAGTGCTACGGGCAAACTTACCGTCTACGAGAAACTAGCAACTTGCGCTAACTAGTAAACCTCTGGCCACCCTGTACACAAACAATTCCCGGAACATGTTCCGCGTCAAAGCACAAAAGGCATTGCTAGTGCGATCAGTGCTAGATTCCTGACAGGAAGTGTTGTGTCAGCGTGCCGAGCATTAGAATCTGTCGAAAGCTGATTAAAAAGTTAACGCAGAGGCTCGCTTTGTCAAGGACTCGGTACGAGAAGATCGTGACTTTTGTGCGCGAACACGTTTGCCCCGAGGAGAGGAATCGTTGCGAAACGCAGCGACGCGCGACGATTGAACGTAGCAGCGAGACGATGGAAGCAGTAAAAGAGAGGGCAAAGCGTTTCTTAATGTTCGGTTTCGTGCGAATCCAACGAATTCCAGGGAAATACGAGCCCGTGTCGGCAACGGGCACAGCAAGGGAATCCTCTTTTGTGTTTCAATTTGCTGCGCGGATCTACGGCGCTGCTTTATCGTCTCTTGCCGAGCCGATGAACGGATTTCCGTGGGCACTGATAGGTGTTCGATACTCCATCTTGCGGATTTTCGTTGGAGTATTCGCAGAGAGAAGCCTCTCAAATACATCCGGAGCAAGATTATCGTCAACGACAAGGCCACATAAAAGGTCTTTGTCGTGGAATAATAAACTTGCCGCTAATACCGACGCGAAATTGAAAGACAACCGGTGACACACTTCGCCCGGATGCGCGTAGGGCTTGCAATGCCGCAAAGGGACAACCCGCAATCCCGCAGGATCCCGCGTCAGTTTTTGATCCCGCATTTCTTAAGGACTGCGTCTCCTAGACAGACGACACTCGCGCGTGACTGCACACTAGGGTGGCCCATATTTTTTGACCAACGAATTTTTGTCACGACGCCCCCCAGGATGGTTCTCTATGGTGAGAAAAAAATTTGTGCAAAGTTTGAGATCGTTCGGAAAAAAGGATCACGTGGGGCATTTCAATTGAAAATTTTGGAAATTTTGAAATTCGTCGTAACTGTGAAGTATTATATATCGTTGGATTTGTCATTTTTTTCTAAACAAGAATATGGAAAAATTATATGACCTTAATTTATAAAAAATGACGATGACCTTGAAATTTCGAAAATTTGATTTTGAAAAAAATCTTTTTTCTGCCATTATATTTACCATATTGAACAGTGCAACTTTCTCCTTTGACATTTTTTCGTATAACCACAAATAACGGTGATATTTAATTTTGTATTGGACTATACAGGGTGAATTCGATAAAGCAGGACACCTATAAATCTCCGTTACTTTTCGTTGTACAAAAAAACTTCGTAGGACAAAGTTACACTGTTTGAAGGGCCACATATAACGGTGCAAGGGAAAAAAAATTTCAAGGTCATTTTTATGAGATTTCAAGGTTATCGATGTTTTTTTAAATGGAATGATATATTTTCGTTAAGGTAATGTTGTACCTGACAAAATAACGAATTCATGCATGTAACACAATATGACCTTCAAATGACCTTCCACCCAGAAAAATGGTATAAATAAAATTCAACGTGTAAGATTCATTCGATGTATTTCTGT
>CM052188.1:4298104-4310275 GCA_028455805.1 Lasioglossum figueresi | reverse complement strand
GACTTTTCATCATCCGTCTCCTCTGGATCTTAATATTGTTGTTCACTGGCAAGGAGGTAATGTGACGGCGCTTAACTTCCGACGCTTGCCACCAGATGGACAGATAGTCCAAGTCTGTCGCCATCCTTGCTCGCTAGGACCTGATTCGCCACCGGTTTGTATATATTGTGTACTCAACTACCGATATTCCAACGTCTAAGGCAGGACCCGCTAGGTAGCCTTACTGATGAGACCTCTAGCGGCTCTAGGACGAAACGCACCTTATCTTATCCATCTTGCTTATATATACCACCACAAGTCCTCCTCCAAAGGTTATACAGAGTGTCTCAACATTCCTTCAATATTCCCCGGAAACGGGAGGTTCTTGAGATCATTTGAAGCGACATTTTCCTTTGCAAAAATGTCGTCCGCGGCTTTGTTTAGGAGTTATTAACGAAAAAACATGGATCAATCGAAGCGCGGCTACAGCGGTTTGATTCGGGTTCGGCCAATGCCATCGCCGCACTCCGCGGGACCTATTACCGAGCTGGAATCCGTCTGCTGTAATCGTGCTCTGATTGGTCCGTGTTTTTCATTAATAACTCCTTAACAAAGCCGCGGGCATAATTTTTGCAAAGGAAAATGTAAGACAGGGCCCGGTAGAACGCCTAACTGGTTAGTCCTCTAGCGGGTCTAGGACGAAACGCTCCTTTACTTTTTCATCTCTCTTTCTAATATACATTTCGACCAACCTCAGTAATGACCATCGCGCAAACAGAACCGCTAGATGGCAGCACGGGCACACAGTAATATCGCTAACATTGAGAAAATATGTCAAAAATTGTTTGAGACGAAATATTGTGGAAAATATTTACAAAAACCTAGTCAAGACCTACCCCAGACCAGTTAAAACGCAGCATCGCGGCCATGTGTTCAAAAATTCTGACAACAATCACAATACCCGCTCTATATTACACGGTCCAGCACGTTTTAACTGTTTTTTGATGTTTCGATTCTCACTATGCGATTCTTATAGAGTTCTTCGCACAGTTAGACGCACAGTTTTCGAGAAATTTGAGTTTAAAAAAATACATATTTTTCAACTTTAAACAAACATTGTGATGTTATTATAAAAGACAACTTCACGTCGCGCCGTATCCCGGCGAACGGCAATTCTAGCGGTGAGCGCCACTGGCGGCAGCTCATGTCGGGCGAAGATATTTTGCTTTCTGGTTCGAAAGAAACGTCGACGTTGCCAAATTGAACGGGTGGTTTTTCAAGATAAAAGACTGCTCTATCGCGTGGTACAGTTCGATTTTCCACTGGACTCTTATTTTTTTAGATAAGTTCAAAAATAACCACAACAATTGGTGTAAAAATGGTTTCTCTCCGTCTTTAATGATTGTCTAAACATGTTTAAACAATGATCATGTATTAATATTGGATTATCACTGTATGCGTGAAAATATATCAGAAAACATTTACAGAAATCTAACCCAGACCAGTTAAAACGCAACATCGTGGCCATGTCTTTCAAAGTTCAAACAACAATCGCAATACCCGCTCTATATTACCAGCATTAACGCGTGCCCGTGCTGCCATCTAGCGGTTATGCACGGTCCGCGGCGCGTGATCGTCACTACAAACCAATATGGCGGCGCCCTTACCTGTCAAAATCACTGCAAATTGCTCAACTTTAAGCAACCATATCTCCTGAACCATTGATTCTACAGGATCGAAACTTCGATCTGCAGTCGCCCCGGGTACAAATCTACTGGATTACATACGAAATACATCATAGTTTATAGGAGAAAGGCACAAATTTTGAGTCCGGTAAAATAAAGGGCAGCCAAATAAATTCCTGTTCCACTCCAGTTAGTTGCAATTCGAATAAAAAGTTTGTATTTTGCATAAAATAAAATAAAAACACCCGGTGTGCTGTCGCAAAGAGGGATATTCAAATTCAAAGGACCACCTCGCAAAAGTTGATGCACGTTTCAGCGTATTTCACTGTGCAAAAGTCGAAGTCGTCGACTAATAAAAATCGACGGAAGTGTGTATCGCAATGTGGAGAATTAGTGAGAAGAACCTGTCCTCGTTAAACCTAACCCAGACCTAACCCATACCAGGTAAAACGCAACATCGTGTCCATGTCTTCCAAAATTCAAAGAACAATCGCAATACCAGTTCTATATTATCAGCATTAACGCGTGCCCGTGCTGCCATCTAGCGGTTATGCTCGGTATGCGACGCGCGATAGTACCGAGCATATATTTAGCAAATTGAGCTAATTGGATGCTAAATTAGCTCAATATGGCGACGCCAATATGTCTATAACTCCTGAATCATTGATCCTGTAGGATCGAAATTTTCATTTGCAGTATCCCCAGGTACAAATCTACTGGATTACATACCAAATACATAATAATTTACGGGAGAAAGGCACAAATTTTGAGTCCGGTGAAGTAAAGTGCAGCCTTATCTCGGGATTTCTTATCTCTATACGGGAGAGTGCATCACCGTACCGGTCAATGAATCGTCACAACCGTCTCTGAGAATTTATCCGCCGAACGATTGACAGTGTCGTGGCACGGTTTCACGGGTTATACTGTATGCGAATCCGTAGAAGCGAGCGAGCAGAAAGGGAAAAAACTCGTCCAGGCAGCGATTCTGTTTAATCGACTGTGCCGAGTAATGTACGGCGGAGAAATATTTTTATTTTTCGCCGGTCGACGAGAGTCGTGTCGCGCGTTCTCTACGCAAATGTTCAATTATAAACAATGCAATATAACCAAAGGACGAGAACCAAACATGCTACAAAAAAAGAGAGAAGTGGAACAACGACACTCTGTTCCTCGATAAGTTGTCCATGCCGTGAAGCGATATATTCAACGTAGCTTACGAGCTCGCAGATTTTTACCTCCGGAAAAGGAATTCTGTGAAATGCATTTTATGCAGTGAACCACGAAAGTATTTGATCGCATTTTAAAACAGTATCACTTTCTTACGATCGGACCAAACGACCTGACTTTTTTTTTAGCAATTAGAAGAATCGATTTACCAAACGACATGCAAAAATGATTTTGTAAAAATTGCTATTGCTAAGAATTACACGAAAAAGTAAAAGATCCACCATTTATAACATTTTTATTAGAGCTCGTAATGAAAATTTTAAACATGCGTTTCGTACATGTATGTTAGTTACATGCTGCAAATCTCAGAAACAAATTGCAGAAACTGAGTAAAAGTCGCAAAAACTATGATTTTCACCACATTTAACCACTTGTAGCTCTCGGGTATGTTAATCGATTTTGATGAAATTTTCAGCATGTGTATAACTCATATAGATCTATAAAACATATATTTCAAATTTTCATTAAGGACCCAAATAAAAAAAGTTTTAACAAATTCGTAATGTCGAACGCAACGAAATTTTATTATTGTTTAAGACTGTTGATTGGAAATTCGATTCGTGTACAGGGTGTCTCAAAACTTACTTCCTGCAGAGGAGTGATCTTGAGATCATTTCAAGTAACTTTTTCCTCTGCGAAAATGCTGTTCTGCATCCCGCCTATTTATCTTTGTCATCGATGCGTCACAGCTACAGTCTACACAGTGAAGTCGCGATTTTTTCCCTATCGCCAGTTCCGAACAGGGAGAAAAATTGTGTAGGGACACTATTTTTTTATGACTGCGTCTACCGCGTCGAAAGTGCAAACGAAGCCGAACGTAGAAAAGACCAACATGTAAATACGGATCGTGCGGCCGAAGCGTATCGCTGTGAACCACAACTAATCCAATCACAAAACTTCTTTATTTTTCATTATTTTTTTATGGGACTTTCACTACCTTATTTCTGGCCTTTTTTTTATTATAATGGCATCGAACACGATATAATTTCAATTGTATTGAGTGGTTTAATCGACGATGAAAGTTTCGAACGCAACGAAATTTTATTATTGTTTAAGACTGTTGATTGGAAATTCGATTCGTGTACAGGGCGTCCCAAAACTTACTTCCAGCAAAGGGGTCATCTTGAGGTCATTTCAAGTAACTTTTTCCTTTGCGAAAATGCTGTTCTGCATCCCGCCTGTTTATCTTTGTCATCGATGCGTCAGACCTACAGTCTATACAGTGAAGTCGCGATTTGTTTCCCTATCGCCAGTTCCGAACAGGGAGAAAAATTGTGTAGGGACTATATTTTTTTATGACTGCGTCTACCGCGTCGAAAGTGCAAACGAAGCCGAACGTAGAAAAGGCCAACATGTAAATACGAATCGCGCGGCCGAAGTTCATCGGTGTGAACCACAACTAATCCAATCACAAAACTTCTTTATTTTTCATTATTTTTTTATGGGACTTTCACCAACATGTGTGTGGCATTTTTCTAATTAAAATGGCACTAAACACGATATAATATCAATTGTATTTAGTGGTTTAATCGACGATGAAAGTTTCGAACGCAACGAAGAACAGCGTATGGGAAAGAAAGAGACGCGGACAGTCTCCGTCGCCGACACAGTTCAAAGAATGTCCCGTACGCTGTTCTTCGTTCCGACCGCAACTTTCACCGTCGATTAAACCGCTAAATACAATTGAAATCATATCGTGTTTGGTCTTGTTTTAATCAGAAAAATGCCAGAAACAAGCCACTGAAAGTTCCATAAATAAATAAATTAAAATTAAGAAGTTTGATCATTCGATTCACGGTGTGAGTGGACTGGACTGCGATTGCACAGGGAACCCCGGACACCGATTGAAGAATTACTGTATCGCGATTATGAATGGTAAGTGCAAGGCGAGCATTAGAAGAATTGTTACATCCGGAACGAACGTTATTTATAAAAGTAATGCAGCGAGAGCATAAAATGCAAACGCACCAGCAGCGTTGGAGTTCGCGGAAATCCGGTTAACGATGGAACAGGTTGCTTCGCTTGGCATTCTCGGCTAAGAAGCGAAATCGTGGATTTATCGCCAACAGGCTCCGGCGGTCGTGGAAGGGAGAGACAACCCCGGAATCGGGTTCAGACGTAGGCGGTGCAGCACTGAGCTGGCTCCTCGAATTGTTAGCGAGGATATAGCGAGGAAATTCGTCTTCGAATTGCTACCGTTTAGCGAGATACCGATGGAAATCACCGCCCTAAGGAAAATCGACTGCGCACCAGAACTTCGTCGGGTTTACGGATTGTATCACGCGTTACTACCTTTTAATACAGGGCTCAGATACAGAATCAATGCGACTCAAGATGCTGCTCCCCGAAAAGTATCCGAACAACAGCCGTAAACATTTTAATCATTTTCATTCGTTTGGGTTCATCCTTCTTCAAAATTGGCTCCACTTAATTTTGTTGTTTTTTTAATTGAAAGCTTCACTTGATTATGTTGTATTCTGTTTTCGAAATTGGATTCAACAGTTTGAGTTTTTTTTAACTCAAGTTAACTTAAGTTCCTTTACACAGTGGTCCATGTTGTTGAATTAGGAGGATCAGAATCTAAAATTATACAGGGTGTCCCACGTAATACTTTTCACGATTTTTTAAGTATTTTCGATAATCGGACAAAAAGTATTTTAAACAAAAATTGATCAGTTTTCGATTGGCTGTACATATTGCAATAGAAAAAGATCGAAAATATCTTTTTTATTATTGTGAAGGACACCTTCTATTTTTTTAAATGTCACTTCAAGGTCATCCGAAGGTCATGATATATTTGATCGATCAATTCGTTTTGATACGGGCTATAATACTGTTAAATCAAAAAACGAGGTGTCATTCTAAAAAATGAAGGTGGCCTTGACAATAATAAAAACAACAAATTTCGAACATTTTTTTATTGCAATATGTAGCCAGTCAAAAACTGATTAACTATTATTTAAAATATTTTTTCATGAAATCGTGAAAACCTACTGTCGATGTGTTTTGTTATTTTAAATCTATCGTCACAAATATTAAATCAATCGAATCAGTATGAAGAAGTATACAAAAATCTTAAAATAAGTAAAACTATAAAGGTATAAAACTTTAAAATAATTACATGAAAACCACGACTTGCTTACTCATCTATATTTAACCCGATTTCAATTCCTTAAATAATACTAAGAAAGTGAAAAATACGTAAATCTTTTAAACTTTACTTTAAAATATCTGTTAAGAAATAAATGTACCTTTAAAACTTTTATTAACCAAGCATAAAATAACTGTTAAATTGAACTTTTATGACAGAATTAAAGTGTCAATGTACTAAGTTTAACTTAAAACAGAAAAGAAATACTTTAGAAGTAAAATCATAAAAAATAACTTGTATTTCTAAAAGTTTACTTTAAAAAGAAATAAAAATATGTGGACAAAACGGTTAATTTTTTATACGGTCTAGTTTACACAGTACTAGAGAATATATATTTTAGTAATAATTATGTGAGTTTCGTATTTTGAAATATTCTTTTCTTAATCCTTATGTTTTTAACCGGATATCCACTTTAAATATCATTTTAAAGCTTCTAGAATGCTTTTGTCGATAAATAAAAAAATTATTTTTATGTTAATACATTATGATATATACACTCCCGCTCAGAATTATGTGGACGACACGTTTAATTTTTTATGCGGACTAGTTTATACAGGTAATAATAAATTCATTAGATATCTCACCAGTAATTATTATTATTGTCTTGAGAAGACAGCAAACCACGCTAATGGATCATCGTAGATTGAAACAGTATTAGCCCTGACGAAGAAACTTTTATTTATTCAAGCGATTCTAATAATTAAATTGTACAATTTGGTACTATTAAAATAAATTATACTTGCAACAAAGGGTTTACATATTTTTTAACGGTGGTGTACGTACGCAAGGATTGCAAGGGTCCGGGATTCCACTCCTGATTTCTCAATAATGCAAAGACGAGGTTTCTTAGTAGTCAAAATCGCTAGATGAAAGATCAATCTAGGGGACTGTTTGCCTCAAAAGTCCTACTTTTACGTTTTCGACGTGTAATTTTCATTATTTGGCAGCATTATTCGGCAGGTTTGCACGACAACCGCATTGATCGACGTTGAAAGAAAATTGATTTTATAATCAAATTTGATACCTCAATAATAATTGAAGATAGAGCCTCAATGATCCTTCCTGCCATAAAATGATATAGTGATGTCGAAATTTATTCGAAAGTTATTGACGACTACAACATATTCAAATTTGAACAAAATCCCGTGGAATGACCCTAAGGTACAGCGACTCCCACTAATATTCGGACACTCTTAAAAAGACGATAACTTTTTAAATATTGGACCTTACAATTTGAACTTTTTTTCGAAAAGTTAGAATAATTGGGTTGCTACACAACGCGAAAACAATTTTTGAAAGAAATTCCAATTTGTCGGAATTGCAGCGAAAATTCTAAAAGTTATATTCTGCAACTTTTTTTATGTGGTCTTAAATGGAAAATTTAAAAAACACGTTTCGTAAATCTGTATCAATTAATTACTAATTCGATGAAACTTCTAGCATTTTCGTACTTCTATCATATTCTATCATTTTATGAAAATTTTCAGTGAAATGTCGTCTGTATAGGAGACGCAGCCCTTAATGGACCGTTACGGTGGAACACGCGAAAACTTTAAGGATGTTCTGGAGGTACAATGGGAGACAAAAATACAAGAAATTCGAAATCCATCAATATATTGTCAATGAAAGCCATTCACGAGTATATTTTGCATTAAAAAAATAGATTAATTTAAAAAGCTTTCGTTTAATTAGTAAATTTCATGTTATATATATGTTTTAATCAAATTGTCTTCATATTATAAAAAATTGTAAGTGACTTTTGCGAATGATTCTACCCCCTGATTTCAACTTCAAGATAATAAATTTGTGATATTCAATATATATAATTACGGAATAAAAAGTTAAAATTAAATGTTTAAATAAATTAAAAATACCTCGGAAAGCAATATTTATGGTTATTACTGAAAATAAACATGTAAAATTTGCATAAACTTATGTTCTGATAATAACAAAAAAACGTGACAACACTGTACTGCACTGAACTCAGCTGTATTTTTATATTTGAGGGTTGGTAGTATTGTGTACGTTATGACATTACCGTGATAATAAAAAAAAAAAAAAAAAAAAAAAGTAATAATAATAGTAATATTGAAATTAATTTAATTCTTTTTATTTTACTTCAAAAGAGTAAATTTTGTGTGTATGTAAAAGACCGTATTCAAGTATGCAAGTATTCAAACGTCGCGCGCAATCATCGATGATATAGTAGCTATATATTCAGTGGTCTACACTGTTGTCGCGTTTCCATGCTATTGAGATGACAACACGATAAATTTGACGTATTGTAACAGTTTATAATTTTTTGCTCTGTAACTGTTCAGCGAGTCCTAATAAAATTTGAACATAATTAATCACATAATTTTTATTATATATATAAAAAAATGGAGATTCTAGTTGCGTTTTTTCAAGGTTTAAATAGGGGTTGAAGTGGAATTTTATGAATTCCCCATAAGAAGACGTGTTAAAATGTGGAAACTTTAAGTTGCTATAAATATTAAACGGTGCAGTGAATCGAACCCAATCTTTTGTAATTGCATTAATTTAGTAAGAATTATATCTTGTCAAATTTTCAAAAATTTTATTGCGTTTTTATATACCTCCAGAACATCCTTAAGGGGGAACGCTACCCATGCTTTTCAGAATATTTATCAGTGTTACCAACCTCTGTGCAGAAAAAGAGTTTGGTAACACTGATAAACACGCAACTGCCTGATCAACGCGAGATGGAGTTGCTTGCAATTTCGATATTCTAATCTTGAATGTTGTATTCTATTCTTCCAATTGCAGGTTGGAACCGCTGACCGAAACCTACAATCGTACAAAAATGCATATATTGACTTTGTCACGCTTTCACTGTGGCATACATATGTATTAGGCCAACGCTTCAGTTTTGCTATGATTCCATGTTGACAGTCCTTCCGACTAGGCGCCATCTCGCCTAAACTAGCTGAACTAAAATTGGTTCTAGACTTGCTCCGCATCAGAGAGGACCTCTGTCTTCATGAACGTAATATGGGGAAATCTCTGCTATGCGAATGCAATCACGCGCCAAGATTGTTCGTCCTTATTTCTGCGAATTTTGGGCTGAGCGAGGGCTCATTCTAAAGAGGAAGGTTATAGCTCTTGCGCTCGACCGCATTATGGCAGCGAGAAAATCTTTTAGAGACAAAAAAATACATTGAAGTCTGCAAATATTTTTCTCGATTTTGTCTCTACTTCGGACACTTATATTATTAGATACAGGCATAATCTCGTTAAAAAATCGGTCGAGCGCAGGAGCTATAACCTTCCTCTTTAGAATGAGCCGTCACTCAGCCCAAAATTCGCAGAAATGAGGACAAACAATCTTGGCGCGCAGACCCAGGTTTCGATCCAAAATCTAGTTAGATTCTAGTTCCTTTCTAGTTATATCACGAGGGTAGCGTTCCCCCTTAAAGACACGAAACAACCTAATATTTTCCCGAGGCACTGTTCGACGTCCACGCCCTTGCACTATCCCTTTATTTGGGCACGTTTCCGAGTTTCCGCCAACAAGCCGTACGTCTTGCGATCTTTCTTGCCCTTCTAGGCGTTCTGCTTCTCCGGTCGTACTTCGCCAGCGTAATTGCATAATTTTACGAACGGGTCGACGGTCGAGAGACTTCATTATTTTTACCGGCGAAGGTTTTACTATCCGTCCCTCCGTTTAGTATTCTCGACACGGCTCTGATAATTGAAGAGCGGGCAAGAGAGCGGGGGAGAACGATAGAAAGAGAGAGAGAGGAGCATCGAAGAATATTTTACGAAGGTGTTCGAATGAATTCAACGATGATCGCGCGCGGAATACACGAAAATCGTTTCGCTTCGTATCCGCGAGGATCCGGTGCGTGATACCAACATTCCTTCTCACTCAGATTGACCCCCGGTATCGGTTTCTATGCATTAGGTCAGCCCATAACTTCGTGCCGACTTTTGTGTGTACATTTCGTGCGTCGATTTATAAACTTCACGGCGATAAGGGACCGATTCACTGAACCGTAGCTGTTCGGGAACGGTCTACAGAATGTTCTCGAGGGTACAAGATCGTGAAATAGCGAACACAGTGATTCCTAGCAGTGAAAAATCATGAGCGAAATGCGTATACATTTCCGACATCTCGTGTTGCATGCATTTCGGAAAGGAAGTTCAGTAAACAATCGCCACGAACAACGTGTGCGCTGTCATCTAGTACATGTAGTAAGTGGTTTCAACGTTTCAAAGGTGGGAATATTTGTTTAGAATTTGTTTCATCGGTTGAGGAGATGTCAGATGTTCTGAAAATATCTGGAACAAACTTAAAGGTATGTTTACGAAATTAACGTTTGCAACCGGTCGAAAAACGCCACGATTTTCTGGGATTACCTAATACGGTAAATATTCTACAGTTGAAAGAGCCTCGGGGAGGTTCGTTTGTACAGTTCGTAGACAGACACTATTTTTTTGAGCTTCAAACACCGAGCCGAACGTTGAAAAGGACAGCGCGTGTAAACAGAGACTCTCCGCGTCTCTTTCTTTTTCTCATACTTAAAAACATACTTACATACTTTTTTTCTCATATTTAAAAACATTTACGCACACCAATGTATCAGTTTCAGCTTAACAGAATAATTATAAGAAGCATCAAATTTTTATTTGACTCCTGTGCGTTGCAATCAATGCAATCATTTTTTATTTTACTTTTAATTGGTATATCATTGTTTACTGACCGTATAGTCATCACTACACTGTGGATTTTATGCATTTACAGCAATTTTCATGCATAATTTAAAGCAGTGAACCTAAAAAAAATATTTAAGGACATCAATAACTGTTTCAGGTTAACAGAATAATTATAAGAAGCATCAAATTTTATATTTGGCTCCTGCGTTTTGCAATCAATGCAAGTAATTTTTATTTTGCATAAATATCCGCAGTCTAGTCACTGTGTAATATGCAGAGAATATTCAATGATGGATAAGGTCCGGCAAATATTGTTTTCCGATCGTGTAGTTATTACCAGATTGCGGATTTGATGTGTTTATGACTATTTTTATGTATAATTTAAAGCAGTGAACATAAAAAACATTTAAGGACATCAATGTTTCATTTTCTGCATAACAGAATAATTGAAAAAAGCATCGAATTTTTATTTGACTCCTGTGTTTTGCAATCAATGTAAGCATTTTTTATTTTGCATAATTATCCGCTGTCTAGTCACTGTGTAATGCCGAGAATATTCAATGACGGATAAGCTCCGGAAAATATTGTTTTCCGATCGTGTAGCTATTACTAGATTGCAGATTTGATGTGTTTATGACTATTTTTATGTATAATTTAAAGCAGTGAACATAAAAAACATTTAAGGACATCAATGTATCATTTTCAGCTTAACAGAATAATTGAAAGAAGCATCAAATTTTTATTTGGCTCCTGTGCTTTGGAATCAATGCAGGCATTTTCTATTTTACTTTTAATTGGTTTATCATTGTTCTCCGACCGTATAGTCTTCACTAGACTCAGGATTTAATGCATTTGTGACTATTTTTATGTATTTATTAAACCATTGGATATATTACAAACAGTTAAGGACATCAATGTCTCAGTTTCAGCTTAACAGAATACTTAAAAGTAGTATCAAATTTTTATTTCGACTCTTGTGTTTTGCAATTAATGCAAGCATTTTTTTGCATAATTATCCGCAGTATAGTCACTGTGCAATGCAGAGAAAGAATATTCATTGTTGAACAAGCTCCGGAAAATATTGTTTTCCGATCGTGTAGTTATTACTAGATTGCAGATTTGATGTATTTATGACTATTTTTATGTATAATTTAAAGCAGTGAACATAAAAAACATTTCAGCACATCAATGTATCAGTTACTGCTTAACAGAATAATTGAAAGAAGCATCAAATTTTGATTTGGCTCCTGTGTTTGGCAATCAATGCAAGCATTTTTTATTTTGCATAAATACCCGCTGTGTAGACATTACATTGTGCAATGTAGAGAGTATTGAATGAGAGACAATCTCCGTATAAATATGGTTTTTAGACAGTATAGTCTTCACTACACTGCGAATTTTGTGGATTTGTGACTATTTTTATGTATAATTTAAAGCAGTGGACAAATTAAA
>CM052188.1:4278895-4297604 GCA_028455805.1 Lasioglossum figueresi | reverse complement strand
AAGAAAATAGTATTTTAAATAAGATATACAATTTCGAAAGTAAAATATTTCTATTTCAACAATTTCATCCACAAAATAAAATATTTCTATTTCAACAATCTGAACCTCATAATAAAATATTTCTATTTCAGCAGTTTGATCCACGAAATAACATATTTTACTTTTTGCATTGTTATAATGCTCTGAGAAACCGTATAAACATACAGTGTATCTTATTGTTAAGAAACGATTTACACTCATAATTGTATTGAATTCGAACCAATAATTTCAGCAATAATATGTAAAATTGTAATTCAAAATTAAGAGAAAATACAAATATTTTCAATATTCTTCAAATAAAATACTATTTTCAAAAATTACTGCATGAAATAAAATATTTTATTTTCAAAGTTGTACACATACGTTAAAATAAATATGATTATTTACTATTTACTATGTAAAATACTATTTTCCCCAGCACTGCAATACAGACGGTATTAAAATACTCATAATTTTTGAAGACGAGGAATTCAGAATAATTTATTCGTTGCTCTCTGTGTATTATAATATTTATCAAAGTCTACGAAGACTACGGAAGAGTAAACGTGAAATTCGTTCAGCTGCGCGTAAATCGAACGTTTACTTTGTAAGAATTGCGAGTGGAATAATGAAAATGGAGGTAGAAGAATCTTACGTTATTAATCTCGGGAATCGTACAGAAGGAATTTATTTCCAGGGAGTCGTCGAGACGGGTAAAATGAGGAACAACGCGCATTAAAATGGCGGATTCAACGAATCCCCGTGTTGTTCCCCGAGCCGCGTCACGTACCGGCGAATAATCTCGTTCCGCGATTATTATTATATCGCCGCGGAGGAAAGGAATTCCCCAGGTTTTCGGCTCTTTACGAGGCGCAATCTATAGATTTGAAATTCAGATCGTGATCATTGGACAATATTCCCGCGGCGTTATCGGCCGGCAGAGGTTTCATTGAAATCCCCGTTGAAATAAAAAACCGCCTTAGCCACCAGCAGCCTCGTCGACGGGGAAATTGTTATTGCTCTGCACCATCCCCCACGTGGTTACGCTACAATATTTCATTAAGGTACGCCGCCGCAAAAATTCTTTCGTTTTTTTCCACCCATTCTTCTCGACGAACCCCGGCAAATCATAATTCGTTATCGCTCAATCTCTCTCTCTCTCTCTCTCTCTCTGATCGTCGAAAATATTTGTTTGACGCAACCGGCCCGTATAAAATATCAGCCACATCGGATATTGAATACTTCGATACTTTTGCGAATTAGCGGCAATCTCGAATGATTAACGTGCACGCGTGCATTCGAGACAGAAAAGTATACAGGGTGATTCAGCTAAGCGCGGGTTAACTTTACTTCACCGGACTCAAACATTTGTGCGTTTCTTCTATAAATTATGATGTACGAGGTGTGATGAAAAAGTAAGGTGACTTTTTGAATTTCGCGGGATACCTACAGTCGATTTTCGTTTTCTTTTTTTTTCTTATGCTGGTACACTCGTCCCGAACGTGTGTTCACAGTTTCAGCTGTATAGCATTTTTTGTTTGTTTGTGAGAAGCATAAAGGTTAGAAGAACTGCTTAATTTTGACCAGAAGAAACGTCGCGTGAGCGTCGCTCATTAGTTATAAATAATAAATATCATTTTTGGACATCTACTCTTACGTGAAATACGTATTTACACTACTGTACCAACATCAATCGTTTGCTGTCTTGTCATTTGCTGAAACCTAACCTCACATTTATAAGGATTCGCCGCTGACGATATGTGTGTGCTTGTTGCCGATCAAGGAACATTACCGCGGAGGCAAATGTTTAGAGGAAGTGTATCGATCATTATTAACAGTAACATCAACCAGCGTGGATACGGAAAGAGCATTTTCAACTGCAGGTAATTTGTGCAGAAAACTACGTTCCAGGCTTAACGACAGTTCAATGGATGCATTATGTTTTTTACAATCGCATTTCAAAAATATGCAGTTAATAAATTAGTTAATGTCTTTTTCTATTGACCCTTTGCACTCGGAGCTATTTTAACTGGAAAATTAAACATTTCGTGCGATCTAGAATATTTCCATCCTGTGTGATTTTTTAAATTTGGTAGATATGAAATTGATGTAATACTTCGTACAATACTTAAATGTCGAGTAATTGATTAGATACCGACAGATCTAATAATGTAAACAATATTTTAATTAATAGTACAGCAATTATTAATGTCGCCTCAGAGACGTCACTCGAGTGCTAAGGGTTAATAGACATTATACAATATAATAGACTATACAATAAGATTTTATATTTATTCTTAGCATCTGTACTATTTACTCTTAGTTATTAGTATCTTCTTAATAATATTACTATACGTTTTGTTCCTTTATTGTATTATAATACTACGTAATGGTTTATTTTTCATGTTATATTTTCTGTTTCTAATGTTAAAAATTATTATTTTACTGCTCTTATTAATAATATTTGATTATAACATTTGTTCCTTTATTTTATATTTGTATATAACAAAATTGTTTATATTTTTATAGTTTATTATTTTTTGTATAAAACTAATATATATGGTTAAGAAACAGCCGTGTTTTTGTACGTTTTTGTAAATGCCTAATACCGGTTTTAATACCGGTATTCCGGTACAACGTTTAAAAAAATACCGAATATCGGTATTGTATTTTTGGTTCGGTATTGCAAACCCTAATCACAAGTGCTTCAAGGATTAGAAAAAGAGCTGGCACTAGTGCATTATATCTGAGGGGGATTACTTTGAAGGGGACACCATAAATATTGATGAATAAATAAATATTTTTTGATAAAAATAAAAAGTCACTTCACTTTTTGATCACACCTCGTATTTGGTATGTAATTCAGTAGATTTGTACAGTACTGTGCAGTAAAAAATTTTGAAAAAATTCCCAGTCATGCGTGCTATTAGACAGATTGTTCATGAATTTTTTCGTAATTTTTTGTTAAGAAGAACAAAAGAAATAATTCGTGAAATCGTGTCATCCAATAACTACCCTTGCGGTAGGAGAACCGACTTGAACCTTGTTTCAGAGAATTTTCTCAGGCACATTTGAAAATCGAAGATCTACGATCGAGTTGTGGCAGTCGAGATCAAGTAGCAGAGTGTGTGACACGTTGTGTTTATTAGATTATAAGGTGGGGGTTAGGGCGTCGCGACCACGTGCGATTTGATGAAGTTTCGTTCATAGTTTCGTTCATGTTCGTTTGTAGCAGTTGAGTTGTTTTACACAAAATCTCAACATAAATGACTAGACTCCGGATGTTTATGCAAAATACAACGTTTGTGCATCGATTGCAAGATGCAGGAGCTAAATATAAATTTATATTCTTCATTAATCATTTTAATATGATGAAATTAATATGTTAATACTCTCACAATCTTTTAATACGATAAACTTTACTCTACCGGACTCAAAATGTTTGCCTTTCTCCTATAAATTATTATATATTTGGTACGTAATCCAGTAGATTTGTACCCGGAGAACCTGCAGATCGAAGCTTCCATCCTGTAGGATCAATGGTTCAGGAGTTATGATTGCTTAAAGTTGAGCAATTTGCAGTGTTTTTAACAGGTAAGGGAGCCGCCATATTGGTTTGTAGTGACGATTAAAAACGCTAGATGGCAGCACGGGCACACAGTAATATCGATACATCGAGAAAATATCTCAGAAAATGTTTAAGAAGAAATATCGTGGAAAATATTTACAAACAGTGACAGATTTAACAAAGCATAGTTGGGATGACCTAACGGTCAGGCCTTGACAGTCCCACACACACCTAATCCCAATCTAACCTCAAATTTGTAAGTAAAAGCCCTAAATTGTATTTTTTAACCGAGACCTAACCCAGACCAGTTAAAATGCAACATCGTAGCCATGTCTTCCAAAATTCAAACAACAATCGCAATACCCGCTCTATATTATCAGCATTAATGCGTGTCCGTGCTGCCATCTAGCGGTTCTGCTCGGTAAGCGGCGCGCTATCATAACTGCAAAGCAATATGGCTGCGCGCCTACCTGTCAAGAACACTGCAAATTGCTCAACTTTAAGCGACCATAACTCCTGAACCATTGATCCTACAGGATCGAAACTATGATCTGCAGGTTCTCCGTGGACAAATCTACTAGATTCCATCCTAAATACAACATAATTTCCGGTAAAGTAAAGAGCAACACTTTGCACTCCTTTTTCGAGTGTGACTCGACATCAGAGAAAGAAAAATGTAACAGAACGGGTTTTTATATATGTATTTGGTTTTTCCTTTATGTATTTAATTGTCTAATTTTTAATCAGATAAAAATCACAACAAAGTTTGACAGCTACATTTAATATAATTAGTAACCAAAATTGTTTAAAATAAGTAGCAGTGAAGGAACTGTCCTTTGAAGTAAATTCCAAATAAAACACTTAAAACAGTAGGGAGTTCATGGCAATAAAATTAAAAGATATGGGTTAGATTTCTGTAAATATGTTCCACGATATTTCATCTCCAACATTTTCTGAGATATTTTTTCTATGTTAGCGATATTACTGTGTGCCCGTGCTGTCACCTAGCGGTTCTGCTCGGTAAGCGGCGCGCGATCGTCACTACAAACTAATATGGCGGCGCCCCTACCTGTCAAAAATACTGCAAATTGCTCAACTTTAAGCGACCATAACTCCTGAACCATTGATCCTCAGGATCGAAACTTTGATCTGCCGGTTCCCCGTGTACAAATCTACTGGATTATATTCTAAATACATGATAATTTCTGGTAAAGTAAAGAGCAGCCCTTTGCACTCCTTTTTCGAGTGTGACTCGACGTCAGAGAAAGAAAAATGTAACAGAACGGGTTTTTATATATGTATTTGGTTTCTTCAAATCACAACAAAGTTTGACAGCTACACTTAATATAATTAGCAACCAAAATTGTTTAAAATAAGTAGCAGTGAAGGAACTGTCCTTTGAAGTAAATTCCAAATAAAACACTTAAAACAGTAGGAAGCTGTTGGCAATCAAATTAAAAAATAATTCGGAGTGCAAAGTGATAATTGTAAGGGAGACCGGGCTAAGTTGTTTCGATCACTATTTATAAAAAAGAAGAACACGCGATTCGTTTTGTGTTGTTTTTGTTATAAAAGTGGATAAAGTCATTCTGTCGGCCATTTTTGTATACAGGGTGATTCAGCTAAGTGCGCCACCTAAATTAATTGCAGAGGAGACCGGGGCTAAAAGTTTCCGATGTAAGTTGTTCCGATCATTATATAAAATTAAGAAGAAGAACGCGCGTCTTGTTTTCAGTTGTTTTTGTTATAAAAGCGGGCAAAGACACTCTGTTGCCCATTTTTACGGCGTCCGCGTTAGTGTAGCGTGTCCTTTTAATGAGGCATAGTAACGTACCAGTAAAAGAATATTAATCGGTCCTCACATTTTCATAGTAACAACATGCCTCAATCGACACATGTGAAAATCCACAACAATATTTTAGTTTATCGGCATGAAATAACTAATAAATGAAATAAAATTTGATTCGTTGTAATCAATATTCAAGCATTAAAATAAAAATGTATCTATTACGATTATTTAATCCCTTGCCGTATCATGTTCAAATGTCGAAGAAGAGAATAATATTTATATTTGTATATTTATATTTGTTGTATGACTACATTTATTTTAATGCGTAAATACTGATTTCAAACGAATCCAATTTTACTTCATTTAAAAAGAAAGGCGTAACATTCGTATTTGTTAGACTTCGTTTAAAATCTTCATGACGTGCGTGGCTCGTTAAAATACGGCAAGGGGTAATATCGATCTCACTGATTCTTTTGTAATCATCGATCAACAGGCATTTAAAACACGTATAATAAGTATTATTAGTTACTTTATACCTGTAACTAAAATATTGTTGTAGATTTTTTTATAGTATGTATGAAATTGCATTGTACAATGATTGATTTATTGCATTTAAAGTACCAGACAATTCGCAATAACATATTTACACTCCCGCTCAAAAGTATGTGGACAACACGTTTAATTATTTATGCGGTCTAGTTTACAGTGTACAAGAGAATATATATTTTAATAATAATTATGTGAGTTTCGTATTTCGAGATTTTCTTTTCTAACCCTTATGTCGACAACCGGGTACCCACTTTAAATATCTTTTTAAAACTTCGTTAATGCTTTCGTCGATAAATAAAAAGATTAGTTTTATGTCTATGATATGTACACTCCCGCTCAAAAGTGTGCGGACGACACGTTTAATTTTGTATGCGGTCTAGTTTATACAGTTAATAATAAATTCATTAGATGTCTCACCAATAATTATTATTATTGTCTTGAGAAGACAGGAAACCACCCTAATGGATCATCGTAGATCGAAACAGTATTAGTCCTGTCGAGGAAACTTTTATTTATTCAGGAGATTTTAATAATTAAATTGTACAATTTGGTACTATTAGAATAAATTATACTTGCAACAAAGTGTGCACATATTTTTGAGCTGGGATGTATGTATATATTCTCAAAACTATTCAATTAAACAGCGAAATCGTTATTCAAAACTTACTGTGTTCTTATTTGATTTTTTACGGTTTTCTAGTAAGTTGTGTATGTGTATACATATAATTCTTGTTGCGTTTTGATTTAAAAAAGGATTATACAGGGTTAACGACGAATCCTGATCAGTAAAGATTACTCTGTTATCAGCAGTCTGATCGAAAATGGTTTTATCAAACATAGCATGGTTTCAAAAGCGCTTTCACGTGATTGTGGCAAATATTTTTGTGAATAGAAATAAAAACAGAAATAGAATTCGTCATGAAATCCTCTAACAGATAGGCGTATTTGAAAAAATTGAAGATGACCATTAAAAATCATGAAACAATGGAGTTGACAAAAAGTTTGCTATAATTACGTGAAAGCTCTAAAAAAGATCTATAAAAACATTTTCGATGTACGCTATCAAGAGTGACGTATAAAGTAGTAATTAATTTTCTTGTGTTCTGGTTTTTTTACGGAGATGTAAAGGTCACCTTGAGTATCTTCATCGTAAAGGATAAATTTCAATCTTGTCGTTGCGAAGAGAATTAAATCCTGAATAAAAAACTATATGGCTATATGGATTGAAAATCTATTGGGTGCCTAGACATATTATCTGTAAACGATTTTTAATACAACTAATGCTAAAAAATGTTCTCTTTAACACATTTATTATGAAATTCACCATCCGGAAATGAAAGAAAATTTTACGTAGAAATGTTTTGCATTCTATACAGTGTTCATTTGAAAACTTTCCAGCCGAATATCTCGAAAAGTATGAAAGATATTAAAAAAGTGTAAAACACGTGTCCAACGTTTTTATATGGGTGACGTTTTCAAGGTCATTTGAAGGTCAACAATTTGTTTTTTCAAATGGATACCTATATTTTTTACAGGAATGTACAGCTATTCCAACAGATATCTTCAGAAATGTTGGTTCAGAATTTGAGAATCGTCTGTATTATTGTTTAGAAAACAACGGTGAACGTTTTGAAAACTTGTTATAGTTACAAAGAAATTACAAACTTTCTCGCGCAGATAAGAAAACTATCCTACGAAAATTGCTGGCCTTTTTACGTACAATAAGTTCCCATAATAAAAAATATTGGTTTCCATTTGAAAAAACAAAGTTGACCTTCAAATGACCTTGAAAACGTCACCCATATAAACACGTTGGACACGTGTTTTACACTTTTCTAATATCTTTCATACTTTTCGAGATATTCGGCTGGAAAGTTCTCAAATGAACACCCTGTATAATGTTTCGTTTAAATAAATGGGGACACCCTGTATTAGATGGGAAAATAGTATTCTCGTGTATATTAGATAGATATTTGATAAGCGCCCGCTGTTAGGGCTTCACTGCTCAGCTGCTCGCGTTTTTGCTGTAACCTTACACAGGGTGGGCTACGAACTTCGATCACATTAATTGTCTTAGTTATTTTTAGATGCATGACCTAAGTTTTAAATTAATCATCGTACATGGATCAAAGTATAAGCTGATATGTCAATTATTTATAAACTATTCAAGATAAAAGTTGCATGGTTAAAGAATTTGTTATACATTATTTCTTTATACTCGTAGATGCTGAGATAAAGTTTCGTCTTTTAAGTGAAATTGTTGTATATCTTTTTAGAACGTTTAATGTTGTTCGGGGAAGAATGCAATAGCGTTTGAAGTACACACTTGATTTTCAACAGTTTTCGAAGTATTGAGTATACTTTCTATGGTCAAAGGTAGGCCAGTTAAACGTGACACCGTTGACAGTGTTGACAACACCGTTTACAACGTTCATATCGTTTACCTATACACTCCTGGAAGCTAATTCAAGTTCGAGTAGGTACTCAGCGCATATGTGAATAATGTATGTGAGGAAAAGCGCCGTTAACGGGTGCTTTCCGAAAGAGTTGGGTTATTCGTATAGTAAAACAAAATCCAAAATTTGGAATTTTAGATTTATCAAAGTCATATATTGTACATACGGGAAGCAATTTTAACAATTGTTGCAACGTTTCAATTTTAAATGCCAATTTAATTGTATCCAGAATAATGTATTGAGAAATACATAATTCCATTAAAAAACGATGTTGACCTTCATATGGCACTCACGACTAAACTTACGAGAAAATTCATAATTTTTGTTCGTGCCCTTTTGATATTTGTGCCACTGAATATTGCATTAAAAATAATACATTGATAAGCTTGAAGACTTTCAAGCTTCCACTCACGAGAAAACTAAAAACATCAAAATAGCTTTATAATTTCTATTTGTCCCTCTTGATATTTGTGCCACTGAATATTGTATTAAAAATAATACATTAAAAAATACATCGTTCTATTTAATGAAACGAAGTTGACCTTCATATGACTTTCACGCCTCCACTCACGAGAAAACTAAAAACACCAAAATAGCTTCATAATTTTTGTTCGTGCCCTTTTGATATTAGTGCCTCTGAATATTGCATTAAAAATAATACATTAATAAATACATCGTTCTATTTAATGAAACGAAGTTGACCTTCATGTGACTTTCAAGCTTCCACTCATGAGAAAACTGAAAACATCAAAATATCTTTATGGTTTCTGTTCGTTTCCTTTCGATATTTGTGCCACTGAATATTGTCTTAAAAATAATACATTAATAAATACATTGTTCTATTAAATGAACCGAAATTGACCTTCATATGACTTTCAAGCTTCCACTCATGATAAAACTAAAAACACCAAAATATCTTTATGATTTCTATTTGTCCCTCCTGATATTAGTGCCACTGAATATTGTATTAATGATGATGTATTAAAAAATACATCATTCCGTTTAAACAAACGAAGTTGACCTTCATATGACTTTTCTGCCTCCAGTTACGAGAAAACTAAAAACACCGAAATAGCTTCATTATTTCTGTTCGTTCCCTTTTGATATTTGTGCCACTGAATATTGTATTAAAAATAATACATTAAAAAATACATTGTTCTATTTAATGAAACGAAGTTGACCTTCATATGACTTTCAAGCTCTACCAACAAACAAACTGAAAACATCAAAATAGCTTTATGATTTCTATTTGGCCCTCTTGATATTAGTGCCACTGAATATTGTATTAATGATGATGTATTAAGAAATATATAATTCTATTTAAACAAACGAAGTTGACCTTCATATGACTTTCATTCCTCCAGTTACGGGAAAACTAAAAACACCAAAACAGCTTCATGATTTCTGTTCGTGCCCTTTTGATATTAGTGCCACTGAATATTACATTAAAAATAATACATTAATAAATACATCGTTCTATTTAATGAAACGAAGTTGACCTTCATGTGACTTTTAAGCTTCCACTCACGAGAAAACTAAAAACACCAAAACAACTTCATAATTTTTGTTAGTGCCCTTTTGATATTTGTGCCACTGAATATTGTATTAAAAATAATACATTAATAAATACATCGTTCTATTTAATGAAACGAAGTTGACCTTCATATGACTTTCAAGCTTCCACTCATGAGGAAACTAAAAACACCAAAATAGCTTTATGATTTCTATTTGTCCCTCTTGATATTTGTGCCACTGAATGTTGTATTAATGATGATGTATTAAAAAATAAATCATTCCATTTAAACAAACGAAATTGACTTTCATATGACATTCACGCCTCCAGTTACGAGAAAACTAAAAACACCAAAATAGCTTCATGTTTTCTGTTCGTTCCCTTTTGACATTTGTACCACTGAATATTGTATTAAAAAGAATACATTAAAAAGAACATTGTTCTATTTAATGAAACGAAGTTGACCTTCATGTGACTTGCAAGCTCTACCAACAAACAAACTGAAAACATCAAAATAGCTTTATGATTTCTATTTGGCCCTCTTGATATTAGTGCCACTGAATATTGTATTAATGATTATGTATTAAGAAATATATAATTCTATTTAAACAAACAAAGTTGACCTTCATATGACTTTCATGCCTCCAGTTACGGGAAAACTAAAAACACCAAAATAGCTTCATGATTTCTGTTCGTGCCCTTTTGATATTAGTGCCACTGAATATTACATTAAAAATAGTACATTAATAAATACATCGTTCTATTTAATGAAACGAAGTTGACCTTCTTGTGAATTTTAAGCTTCCACTCACGAGAAAACTAAAAACACCAAAACTGCTTCATAATTTTTGTTAGTGCCCTTTTGATATTTCTGCCACTGAATATTGTATTAAAAATAATACATTAATAAATACATTGTTCTATTTAATGAAACTAAGTTGACCTTCATATGACTTTCAAGCTCTATCAACAAAGAAACTGCAAACATCAAAATAGCTTTATGATTTCTATTTGGCCCTCTTGATATTAGTGCCACTGTATATTGTACTAATGATTATGTATTAAGAAATATATAATTCTATTTAAACAAACGAAGTTGACCTTCATATGACTTTCATGCCTCCAGTTACGGGAAAATTAAAAACACCAAAATAGCTTCATGATTTCTGTTCGTCCCCTTTTGATATTTGTGCCACTGAATATTGTATTAAATATAATACATTAATAAATACTTTGTTCTATTTAATGAAACGAACTTGACCTTCATATGTCTTTCAAGCTTCCACTTATGTGGAAACTAAAAACACCAAAATAGCATCATAATTTTTGTTCGTGCCCTTCTGATATTTGTGCCATTGAATATTGTATTAAAAATAATACATAAAGAAATATATTGTTCTATTTAAGGAAACGAAGTTGACCTTCATATGACTTTCACGCCTCCAGTCACGAGAGAACTAAAAACACCAAAATGGCCCCACTAGATTCAAATATTCTCTGAAACATTTTCTGCTACGAATAAAATAATAATAGCGAGAAAATCAAGATATCAAGATCAAGTGAGACGCCATATGTAAGCCCCAAGCTTTTACTCTCCAGTATTAATTTAATAACCTACTTCTCGTTGGAGCATAACTGTCAACCTTAATAACGCTCAATTAGACTTCCTCAATGGCACATCTTTCAACCTTATCAAAACTTTATATATGACATATTAATCATGGACTCTGAATCCAGATTTAGAGTCACCGTGCTTTCTGGATCCATCCTCCACATTCCACGACACAGATGTACCTGTCCATCAAAATAGTCGAAGTTGTCACTTCGCTGCAATATTTGTTTAAAAGTTCCAACAAGATTGTAAACAGGACGTTTTGCAACAGAATCAGCCAAACGCTGCCGCTCGGTTGTTTGGCCTGGTAGACAGAACAAATATGGAAAATATTCTGTCGAATCGCTCGACATCAAGTCCGCCGAGAAAAATTATCCGTCCGCGTACACAGTCGATGGCAGCTTCGCCATTGTCCCGTTCAAAACAAAACAGCTGGGGGCGCGTGGCGCGCGAAAGAAACGTGGAAAAATGAAAACGGAGTTACATATTCCTGTTGCCTCCTCGTCACACGGTTCCGACGAATAATCAGCTTAAACAACGAGAACAAACTCGCCGAACCCGATTACGAGAAATGAGAAAAAAGGGGGGAAGAAAGGCGAGAGGAGAACGACGCGGGGATTCGACACGATGTCGACGGTGCCCGTGTGTTCCTTGCCATGTCTCCGGTTAGAATGGGGCGTCCGGCCTTGTCTCTCTTTCTCTCTGTGTGTATGACGTAATCCGTTCCATTTATTAAAAGGCGATCAGACCATTGTTTTATGGGAGCCGCGCGGCGCGGCGCACAATGCGTCTCGACGCCAGCCACATGGCGTCGTCGATCGGCTTACAAGAGCCCCGGGCCGTTTTGATAGTACAGTTACTCACAAAATTGAACGCGCGCAAGCTGTAAAAGTATTATTTATTCGATTCACAAGAAAATATAATTGGTATAACTTTGAAAAGCGAAATCAACTTTAGAAATATTGAACATAAAGGTAGACGAAGAAAACATTTATTCGATTCACAAAAAGAAATAATTTGTGTAAATAATAAATGTTGATGTTCCCGGCGCTACGGTTTCGATCAATTTCTACTGATAAATCAAAAAACAATTTTGCAGATTATCGAATAATCATCGACGTTTCGATTCTAGTTTGAATCATTTTCAAGATGTAATTATTTGCCTTGCGTCTGTGAAAGTATAAATTTATTGTACAATTTTTAAAATGCAATATTCAACTGCTTTAATGTAATAGCAAAAACTTGTTTGCAATATTGTTCATAAACCGTAGCGCCGAGAAGATCAACAGTTATTATTAACATTATTACGATCGAGATATAGAGACATATTTGTGTAAATGTTTGAATACGCAATGTCCCAACAAATAATATAATTGACCGATAAGAATAACTTTAAAACGAGAAATCAAGTTTAAAAATATTACACTTGAAGGTAGACAATCAAATCATTTATTCGATTCTCAAAAAGAAATAATTTGTGTAGATATGTGTATACACAATGTCCCAACAAATAATTGACCGATAAGAATAAATTTTATAAATCAAGATTAAAAATATTAAATTTAAAGGTTGACAAGCAAACATTTATTCGATTCACAACAAAATATAATTTGTGTAAATGTTGGTATACGCAATGCCCCAACAAATAATATAATTGACCGATAAGAATAACTTTTAAAAAATCGAGATTAAAAACATTAAATTTAAAGGTTGACAAGAAAACATTTATTCGATTCACAAAAAGAAATAATTTCTGTAAATGTGTGTATACACAATGTTCCAACAAATAATTGACCGATAAGAATAAATTTTATAAATAAAGATTAAAAATATTAAATTTAAAGGTTGACAAGCAAACATTTATTCGACTCAGAAAAAGACATAATTTGTGCAAATGTTTGTATACGCAATGTCCCAACAAATAATATAATTGACCGATAAGAATAACTTTAAAAAGCGAAATGAAGTTTAAATATATTAAACGTAATGGTAGACAAACGATAGACAATCACAATATTTATTCGATTCATAACAATTCATTCAACAAATAATTGAGCAATAAGAATAACTTTAAAAAAAACAAATTTATAAATATTAAATTAAAAGGTAGTCCATGTAAAATCGATACAATATAGTTGAATAGCTTTACATTTAATATCTTTAATTTTGTTATTATGACACTGCGCCATTTGAATTGTAGAACAACGATTATTTGAAATCGTATTAGCAACATTTTTTTCTCCAAAATTGTGCCCGGCTCTGTGTGTGAAATTATTCTGAATGATAACCTCTAAAACATATGTCAAGGTCATTTAAAGAAAGTATTTAATTTGCGGAATTTCGACTGTAGAATACTCCAACAACTTTTCGATTTTCACTATGCAATTTTTGTAGTGTTTTGAGTTATTATTGAGAACTTTGGTTTTGTGAAGAAAAAACAAATTTTTCAAACTTAAGCAAATATTGTAGTGTTATTATAAAAGATTTTGAATCGTGTTTCATACAAAATCTACAATTCAAAATCGTTTATAATAACAACAAACATCGCACAAAACTTGAAACAAATATTGTAGTGTTATTATAAAATATTCTGAATCGTTTTTTATACAAAATCAACCATTCAAAATCGTTTATAATAACAACAAAAATCGCACAAAACTTGAAACAAATATTCTAGTGTTGTTATAAAATATTTTGAATCGTTTTTCATACAAAATAAACAATTCAAAATCGTTTATAATAACAACAAAAATCGCAGAAACCTTTAAACAAATATTCTAGTGTTGTTATAAAAGATTTTGAATCGTTTTTCATACGAAATCAACAATTCAAAATCGTTTATAATAACAACAAAAATCGCAGAAACCTTTAAACAAATATTCTAGTGTTGTTATAAAAGATTTTGAATCGTTTTTTATACAAAATCAAGAATTCAAAATCGTTATAATAACAAAAATAGCACAAAACTTGAGACAAATATTTTAGTGTTATTATAAAATATTGTGAATCTTTTTTATACGAAATCAACCATTCAAAATCGTTTATAATAAAACTCTATAACAAAACTCGCACAAAATTTGAAACAAATATTGTAGTGTTATTATAAAAGATTTTGAATCGTTTTTTATACAAAATGAACAATTCAAAATCGTTTATAATAACACCATAAATCGCACAAAACTTGAAACAAGTATTGCAGTGTTATTATAAATGATTTTGAATCGTTTTTTATACAAAATCGTTTATAATAACTACAAAAACCGCACAAAACTTTGAACAAATATTGTTGTGTTATTATAAAATATTGTGAATCGTTTTTTATACAAAATCAACCATTCAAAATCGTTTATAATAAAACTCTATAACAAAAATCGCACAAAAAATTTGAAACAAATATTGTGGTGTTATTATAAAAGATTTTGTATCGTTTTTTATACAAAATCAACAATTCAAAATCGTTTACAATAACAACAAAAATCGCACAAATCTTTCAACAAATATTGTAGTGTTATTATAAATGATTTTGAATCGTTTTTGATACAAAATCGTTTATAATAACTACAAAAACCGCACAAAACTTTGAACAAATATTGTAGTGTTATTATAAAATATTGTGAATCGTTTTTTATACAAAATCAACCATTCAAAATCATTTACAACAACAACAAAATTCGCCCAAAACATAAATAAATACAATCTCGTTACTTTTATAAGGTTTTTTTAATGTTTTAACTGAAAAATGAAATATCTCTTTCGATTTAGAATATTTCCATCCTGCATGATTTTTTAAATTTGTTGAACATGAAATTGATGTAATACCTCAAACAATACTTAAACGTTGAGTAATTCATTAGACACCGACAGATCTAATAATGTAAACAATATTTTAAATAATAGTACAGCAATTATTAATGGCGCCGCAGAGGCGTCGCTCGAGTGCTACGGGTTAAAACAGTATTTTAAACATTTTTTCTCGAATATTGTACGGGGCTCTGTTTGGCAGCCACTCGAGATAAGTAATGAAGATTAGCCGTGACACCCTGTACACACGCGTGTCTCGTGTGCACGCGACACACCGCCGCGAGATCTCGTGGGAAATATCTCTTTCGCTCCCATTGCCGTTGTCCTCGTCGATCCACTACCCTCGTTCGCAGTGTTAACGCGCGCGTGGGGGTTGCCGGTCGGCGCCGAGGGGGTTGGCGACGTCGATTCGAACGGCCGTTACGCGGGATCGGCTCGAGAATACCGAGTTTTTTGACGGAAAAACAATGTACGCAGGGGCTGGCCGTGTTTCCGACGAACCGGGGGGGCCCGGCTCGAAGGGCTCCGAGAGCGTCGCGACGCCGCTCTCCGGGGGAACGGCATGTAAATCCTCCGGCAGCCGTAAACGTTAATAATTGAAACCGGGAGCGGATACACTGTCCGCTGAAAAAAACGAAGGAGACGTGCCGCTCTGGGTTTACGGGATGTTGCTGCCGCGATATACGTGTCGATTTTAACGACGCTCTATGTGTACGTGCGTCGGTGTGTATGCGTTTCGTGCGAGAACCACACAAAGGATAATCGAATAGAGAGTCCCTGGGTTCTATGGGGTCCCATTCAAATTTGGCGCCAGTCTCGCCGTCAATATTTCATTAATTCGAGATTTGACCGACAACAATTTCACTCGAAGACTGTATCAACGGCAGAGGTGCGCATTATTTGGCGAAAGAAATATTTCAAATTTTTGTATACACGATGTCACAACATATAATTGAACGATAAGAATAAATTTTATAAATCAAGATTAAAAATATTATATTTAACGATTGACGAGAACACATTTATTCGATTCACAAATAGAAATAATTTGTGCAAATGTTTGTATACGCAATGTCACGACAAATAATATAATTGACCAATAAGAATAATTTAAAAAAAACATCAAGTTTAAAAATATTAAAATTAAAGATAGACAATCAAAATATTTATTCGATTCACAACAACAACAAAATTTGTGAAAACGTTTGTATACACAATGTCACAACATATAACTGATCGATAAGAATAACTTTTGAAAAATCAAGTTTTAAAATTTTAAATTTATAGGTTGACAAGCAAACATTTATCCGATTCACAAATAGAAATAATTTGTGTAAATGTGTGTATACCAATGTCCCAACAAATAATATAATTGGCCGATAAGAATAACTTTAGAAAGCGAAAACAAGTTTAAAAATATTAAACTTAAGGATAGACAAACAAAATATTTATTCGATTCACAAAAAGAAATAATTTGTGTAAATGTTTGTACACGCAATGTCCCAACAAATAATATAATTCACAGATAAGAGTAACTTTAAAAAGAAATTCAGTTTAAAAATAATAAACATAAAGGTAGACAAACAAAATATTTATTCGATTCACAAAAAGAAATAATTTGTGTAAATGTGTGTATACCATGTCCTAACAAATAATTGACCGATAAGAATCAATTTTATAAATCAAGATTTAAAATATTAAATTTAACGATTGACAAGAAAACATTTATTCGATTCACAAATAGAAATAATTTGTGTAAATGTTTGTATACGCAATGTCCCAACAAATAATATAATTGACCGATAAGAATAACTTTAGAAAGCGAAATCAAGTTTAAAAATATTAAACATAATGGTAGACAAACAAAATATTTATGCGATTCACAAAAAGAAATAATTTGTGTAAATGTGTGTATACACAATGTCCCAACATATAACTGATCGATAAGAATAAGTTTTAAAAAATCAAGTTTAAAAATGTGAAACATAAAGGTAGACAAAAAAAGATATTTCAAATACTACATTTAATATTTTCGATTTTATTTTGCATAAAGAAAATAGTATTTTAAATAAGCTTTACAATTTCGAAAATAAATTATGTCTATTTGAACAATCTGAACCTCAAAATAAAATATTTCTATTTCAACAATTTGATCCACGGAATAAAATATTTTACGTTTTGCTTTGTTTATGATATTCTGAGAAACCGCGTGAAAATACAGTCTATCTTATCGTTAAGAAACGATGTACACTCATAAATGTATATAAATGTACATGTATATAAACATTGAATTCGAAACATTATTTCCAGCATCATATTTAAAATTGAAATTGAAAATAAAGAGAGAGAAAAGCCAGCTTGTAATTTATGATATGAATGGCATGATTATTATTAAACGATTCTCTTAAACACAGTTTAAAAACCTATACAGACAAATATTCTGAAAAATAGAATTTTATTTGTAACTGAATTATTGAATTTATGAATATTTGTGAAAATTGCTTTCAACGTGCACCAAAAGGTTATTAAACATAATGGATTTGCAGCAAAATATTGAAATCGTAACGTTTCGAAAATTGTATACACAAAAATTGATATCGTCGTTATGTTTTTGACGTATCGTATACAACTGAATATTGTCGTCAGGGAAAAATTGTTTGTGTATTTTCGATTGAAAGTAAATGCACGATATTTTTGTAAAATAAGTAATACGGTATTGAAACCGTGTCCCTGTACACAGCCAGAAACACAAAAATAGTACCGTGATCGAATATTAACGTGATTACTGTGTATACGTACAGCGAACCACTGAAGTAATTCAACGCACTTTAAAACAGTATAACTTTTTCATAATTGTACCAAACGACCTGATATTTTATAATCAATTAGAAGCATTGGTTTACGAAATGATATGCAAAAAAGACTTTGCAAAAATGATCATTTACAAGGTTATATGCTAAAATAAAAAAAAGGCATTTTTTAAAACATTTTTATTTGGGCCCTCATTGAAAATTTAAAACATATGTTTTGCAGATCTATGTTAGTTATACGCATACTGAAAATTTCATCGAAATCGATTGAAAAATGTACGAGTCTGTGGATTTTAAGCAGAAACTGATCAAAAGTCGTGTGAAACTAGGATTTTCATCATTTTTAACCGGTTTTAAATTTATACATAACGCTTATATATTTTCTAGTAAATTTCTTCCATTAGCCACAAAAACTGATTTATACTTATAAACTGAATTATAATTTACAAGGTTATACTAAAATAAAAAAGGTATTGTTTAAAACTTTTTTATTTGGGTCCTCCATGAAAATTTAAAACATATATTTTGTAGATCTATGATAGTTATACACATGCCGAAAATTTCATCAAAATCGATTAACAATTCCCAAGAGC
>CM052188.1:4264001-4278395 GCA_028455805.1 Lasioglossum figueresi | reverse complement strand
CTTCCTAACTTTTGTTTCGCGGGAGCTGCACCCCTAGCCATGAGTCACTGGACACTTAAATGTTTACTAAAAATTGCTATTACTGAAAATTTAAACTGTCATAACATCGTGATGAACCATTGTATCACTTGTCCTAGCCTCTTTTCTCTCTACTGACACCCATCTGGAGGACGCTACTTCTAGTTAAGTCGAATAAGCAAAATGCTTCGGAACATCTTATATGATGGTCCGAATTTGCAGTCGCCATTCAATAACACAACTCCCTTCTTGCTAATTTCTGTTTGGCGGGAGCCACACTCCTAGGCATTAGTCACTGACACTTGAATGTTCGCTAACAATTGTTAATTTTGAAAATTTAAACTGTCATAACATCGTGAAGAACCATTGCATCACTGGTTCTAGCCTCTTTTTTCTAAACTGACACCCACCTGGAGGACGCTACTTCTAGTTAAGTCAAGTAAGCAACATGCTTCGGAACATCTTATATGATGGTCCGAATTTGCAGTCGTCATTCAATAACACACTCCTTTCTTGCTAACTTCTGTTTGGCGGGAGATACACCCCTAGGCATTAGCCACTGACACTTGAATGTTTGCTATCAATTGTTAATTTTGAAAATTTAAACTGTCATAACATCGTGAAGAACCATTGCATCACTGGTTCTAGCCTCATTTTTCGCTACTCACACCCACCTGAAGGACGATCCTTCTAGTTGAGTCGAGTAAGCAAAATGCTTTGGATCATTTTAGATGACGGACATAATTTGTGATCATCAGTCAATGAGATACACTCACTTATTTCCAACTTGAGTTTGGCGGGAGCTACACCCCTAGCCATTAGTCACTAGATACTTGAATGTTTGCTAAAAACGGTTAATTTTGACAATTTAAACTGTCATAACATCGTGAAGAAGCATTGCATCACTGGTTCTAGCCTCTTTTCTTTGTACTGACACCCACCTGAAGGACGATCCTTCTAGTTGAGTCGAGTAAGCAAAATGCTTCTGATCATTTTATCTGACGGACCTAATTTGCGATCGTCAGTCAATAAGATACACTCCCTTTTTGTTAACTTGTGCTAGGCGGGATCTACACCCCTAGCCATGAATCACGGGACACTTGAATGGTCGCTAAAAATTGCTAATATTGAGAATTTAAACTGTCATAACATCGTGAAAACTGTTGTATCACTGGTGCTAGCCTCTTTTCTATCTGCTGACACCTAGCTGGAGGACGCTTCTTCTAGTTGAGTCGAGTAAGCAAAATGCTTCTGATCATTGTATCTGATGGACCTAAATTGCAATCAATAGTCAATATGATACACTCCCTTCTAGCTAACTTTTGTTTCGCCGGACCTACACGCCTGACCATGAGTCACTGGACGCTTGAATGTTTGCTGAAAATGGCTAATATTGAGAATTTAAACTGTCATAACATCGTGAAGAACCATTGTATCACAATCCACCTGACCGCATCTTGAGAGAGTGCGAGTAGACTAGACCTTGATGGAGTTGATCGTCACTCAATATGCATTTTGGGCTCTGAGCAGACATGGACTTTTAGGAAACATAATTGACTACTTCTGAACTCCTCATTGCGATATTGGGGCGTCAGTTTGGGTAGGAGTAAACCCTTGCATTTGCGTATTCGTATACAACGGATCCAGGGATGTGTGAGTGTGTCGTCACACTCTTCCTAGCACAACCTTAAGGTGTGCAACATCTACTTTCAGAATTTCTCCTTGGTTCCTTTTTTAGGCTATATGTGCATCATGTAGCAAGGTGTAGACTGAGCCTAATAACCGGTAACATTAACCTAATATTCGTCAGTTATACTGTATTACAGGAATGTCACGGTTTGTTTCCCGTCGCCGGTTCCGAGCCGGGAGAGAGATCGTGTAGAGACACTATTTTTTTTATGATTGTGTCGACCGCGCTGAAAGTACAAAGAATGCCGAACGTAGAAAAGAACAGTATATAAATACGAATCTCGCGGCCGAAACGCATCGGTGAGATAATACTAGTGCAATAACGAATCTTGTTTATTTTTGACGTATTTTTCATGAAATTTTACCAATATATTTGAGACATTTTTCTGATTAAAATGACACCAAACAAGGTACAATTTGACCCATATTAACTGTACATGTGAAGCATAATTTATAATTTATCATAGATTTAACATATGCTATATATAGCAAATTGAATTTTGCGAATTAACGGAGCTATAGTCCGTTGGAGGTTTTTCAACGATTCATTTTAATCAGAAAAATGTGATAAATATCTTGAGAAAGGTTGTATAAGAAGAAAATTGAAAATGAAAAGGTTAGCATGGCATTGGTATTTTAAACAATACAATAAATTTTGAATTATTTGCCGACTGTCGCGATCGCTGTTTCTCATTCTATTCCAGTTTGTAATTTAGCAGTATCTTGCTGAACTTCCGAAGACGTCCATGCTCAGAATTGGATGAAATTTTCGAAATAGGTTCCTTTTTGACTAAAATGATGATTGTCAGAAGGATTTTTGGCGACTCGAAAATAATTTTTTACCATTTCAATATCACTCTCCTATCTTACCAACAACATTTTTTGTCAGTAGTTTTTGTGTTTCTGAGAAGAAACGACTGTGGATAACACGAAAAGTTTATTTTAAGAGCGAACGGAAATAACATTAGTTTGTGTTAGATTAGGTTAGAGTTAGGTTAGGTCTGGATTAGGTATAGCTAGGAATTTGTGCGCAAAACGACTCTATTAAATTAGTAATAGAGGTATGTGGGCTGTCTATGACTTTGTCGATAAGGTAGAGATTGAAAAAATATGTTTCCGAGTCGCCAAAAATCCTTCTGACAATCATCATTTCAGTCAAAATGGAACCTATTCTCAAAATTTAAATCAATTCTGAGCATAGACGTCTTCGGAAGTTTAGCCCAGTATTTTACTCGTACAATTTTGTAACAATAAAATTTGAAAAATCGTAGGGAATGGAAATATTCTAAGTCGGAATATAATGGCTCCGAGTTCAAAAGGTTAAACAGCTCACTTTCGGAATCGTGGAAGTGAATTCGGGTATTCAAATAGCTCACTATCGGAATCCTCGAAACGAATTTTGACCGCTGAACCCGCTGTAGGTTCTTCAGCATCTTTATGAAAAATAAACATTGTCCTCATCAATTACAAGAAAATGGAGTTACATAAAATTTGATTGCTTCTCGTAATGACTTTAATAGTTTGTAAATAATGCACCGGTAATATTAAATTCATGCTGGCATGCATTAAGGTCACGCTGTCAGTGTCCGCATGACGCTCTATCGCACTCTCGCGAAATGAAATACGGTCGAAATTTCCGTACTTGAATTAAAATTCTTTTATAGAGCCGTATAATCTTATACTGTGCTTTATGCATCAAGTTTTCACTTGGCGGTTTTAAAATGTAACGCATAAAAAAGTTACGTCGCACTACCCCGCGCTGAAGTACAGCTTTCTGCTCTTCTATTTCTTGGGTCTTCTCAAAAAATGTAAGAAACGATTCTCTGACCTGTACTGAAGTTACACGGGCACCTTTTTGCAGATATTTCTTTTACAGGTCACATTTTAAATTACCAGAGATCATCTCGAAAATTATGAATGATATGACAAAATGTTGTATGGTTCCGCGAGGGGCACATCATCATGTTAGTCATTCGACCTTGAGACGATCTTAGAAAGCTCGACAAAGGTCAGATTTGAATTTTAAAATTGTAACCCATGTTTTTATTGGATATTATTATTGCTGGCATCGAACACTACCTGGTCTAAACAATTGATTTTCATTTTTATATTTTATAATAGTTTTATTGTGTTTAATGGGAAGTATAATGTATACTAATATATGCCAACTAACTTCTTATAAGAAGAACTGAATGTGTCTTTACAACAACCAAGGAAGATTAACTTGTCAAAAAACTTACGAGCAGTATGTTTCACATTCTGTACTATTTTTTTTCTATGAAGGAATGCCTATTTTTCTTCAAATTGCTCTTTCATTGAAAAACCGCCAATATTTTTAATAACAACACGAGATATTCAGGGCATGCTGGCAATTAGTTTTTCGAATGTTTCTAATTTGATATTTTTCCATGCTTCTTGTAGAAGTTGTCAAAGATGTCCCTTTAAAGAAATGCGTTCCAAACATTGTCTTACTGCTGAAAATGCTGAAATCTGTTATGAAATATTATTGAACTAGTTAATATTTGATATTACAACGATGGATTCCAAACATTTGGCCGGTAGTGTATGTTACTTAAGAAGGAAGGAGACTCACGTGACAAAACTAGCAAGGAACTAGAATCTAACTAGATTTTGAGGTGCTTCTCCTCTTTTAAAAAAAAAGGTTTTTGTCCTTATTCGAGCAGATTTTGGGCTGGATGAGGGCTCATTCTAAAGAGGAAGGTTAAATACAGCGCGCTCGGCTCATAATTTAACAAGATTATATTTATATCTAATAATATGAGTGTCCAAAGTAGAGCAAAAATCGAGAAAGACACCCGCAGATTCCAATGTATTTTTCTGTCTCTAAAAGACTTTTTTGACTCATATGATGGGACACAGCGTGCTGCGCTGAACCTTCCTCTATCAAATGAACCTTTGCGCAACTCAAAATATGCTCGCATAAGGATAAAAAGCTGACTCCTGTGATTGTCTTCGAAAAAGCAGAGATTTCCCCACATTACGTTCATGAAGACAGAGTCTAGAGCAAGTCTGGAGCCCATTTTAGTTCAGCTAGTTTAGATGAGATGGCGCCTAGTCAGGAGGACTAATGCATTAGAATAGAATATGGAAGAAGCAAGCATCTCCATCTCGTGTTCATCCGGCAGTTGGGTGTTTATCAGTGTTACCAAACTCTTTTTCTGCACAGAGGTTGGTAGCACTGATAAATATCCTAAAATCTGAAATTCACATGGGTATACTTCCCCCTTGAAATATGGCGTTGAAGAAAGTCTTTCTTTTGCTTTGTGTCGGTTTTATACAAGGTGTTCATTTCAAAACTTTCCAGCCGAATATTTCGAAAAGTATGAAAGATATTTAAAAAAGTGTAAAACACGTGTCCAAGGATTTCGAGGGAGAAAGAGGGGGGCAGTTTTCGGGGATAAAGCCTAACGAATCAAATGTTACTCGACACTAACGAATAAATATCCAAATTCTGCACCGCTAGCAGGAATTCATGTCGGGCGAAGATATTTTGCTTTCTGGTCCGAAAAAACGACGACGTTGCAAACTTGAAAGGGTGGCTTCTCAAGATAAAAGTCTGCTCTATCGCCTGGTATAGTTCGATTTTCCGCTGGACGCTTATTCTTTGAGATAAATTCAAAAATATCCTCATAAATTGGTGCAAAAGAAGTGTCTCTGTCTTTAATGATTGTTTAAACATGTTTGAGCAATCATAATGGATTACTATTGGATATCACTGTATTCGGAAAAGTCTACAGAATCTGTTTCTGTAAAGACCAATTCAATATCTTTTATAATAACAACACAATATTTGTTTAAAGTTGGAAAATATTTCTGTATTTAAACTCAGATTTCTCAAAAGCTGTGCGCCTGGGAGAAAAATTAAGGGCAGATTCGGAATCAGCGCGAAAAACTCTATAAGAATCGCATAGGGAGAACCGAAATGTTTTTTGGCTGTTGGACAGTGTAATTATTTTAGAGAAATAGTTATTCTCGATAAAGATCAAACAAACGAACAGATAAAAACGGCATGAATTAATGCAACCCCCTAATGAAAAGGTATGTTTGAGATCACAGTTTGATCCACGATTCTCCCATAACACGTTCATATAGGATCAATGTACCAATTACTGCGGGTATACGTTTTACTGCGGTATTTTTTCCCAATGCGATTTAAATATGTAAAGATAAATATTTTGCCCTGAATAAATTGCACAATTGAATGAAAATGAATTCTCGTCGGCGAGACAAATAAAATTGCCAACCATTCTTATATTTCTATAATCTCAGAATTTGGAACAACATTCTTCATAAAAGGTAAAGAGAATTTTTCTTCTATCTCGATCACCAAAGAACTGTTGTTTACGTGATTGTACATTCTTTACGTTGCTTTAAATTGCATCGAGAAAGGTTTTATTATTATTTAGATACCTACATCGATACAGTAAAGATATAAAAAAAGAAACTTCTCTTGAGATTAAATTCAAGTTTCAAGAGATTGACACGCAAGAACTTGACAGAATTGGAAATGAGAAAACAATTCAATGAGAATGTATTCTCGTTGGCGAGGCAAACAAAATAATCTGAGGATTTGAAAAACATTCTTCAGAAAAGGTAAACAGGAAACCATGTTTCTTCTATTCTACAGGGTGTTCATTTCTTAATAATCGACGACACAATTCGGGATGCACTTCTTTCTGGAACTGTGTAACCACCATTGATGCCAACTGTGGTCCAGAAATAAAAGGATCTTGTCTGATTTTTCGTATGATTGTTTTCTCCTCTCCTTTTTGGACGTCCACAACGGGGCTTAGTACCAATGTTACCTTGCGTATTAAATTTCTTCACAATATAATGAATCGTGGACTTACTTCTGTATACATGTTTTGCAATTTCACTTAATGATTTGCCTTCCTTATACCATTTTATTATTAATTCTCTGATTGACTTGCTTGTTTCGGATTTCTCGCGATTCATTTTGTTATAGTCTTTATAATGAAAACTGTAACAGAAATTTTTAACACTGTTTCGCCTGGACTGACTGCCAGTGACCTAAGCAATGTTTGTTTACATTCTGTAAGCGTTGGAAACTGTTTGTCTACATTCTATTAGCGTCGGAAATTCATAGTTGTCCAAAGTTCGAATACGTTTGTGTGCCACGTCTGGCACGTGTTTACAATACATGTATTGCAAAAACGGTATATATTGTTAAATTATTTTGTAACTTCGTGTATGTAGTCTTGAGACCCGTTCCTTGCTACATGTGGAATATTACATCATGGTAGAAATGTGTCCGATAGATGGCGTTGCGAGCTGTGTGCGCGTGGACTGTTTTCAATGTGTGTTTGTCGCTCTCCTATCGATCGATGTGCGTTCGATCTGCGTAGTAACAGCGATCGCCTTCAGTGATTCGTTTAACCGTCGTGGGGTATAGATATGTACAGTCATTTTTCTCCGTTTCTCTATACTAATACACGGATTCTAATACATCAAATACTTTAATCTAACATACATATCTCATCAGTTGAATGTGAGAATTGTAAGCGTTCGAATACTTTTCGCGTATGGGTGTGTATAAAGTTGTGTTTGATCTCGCAACCTCGTTATCCCAACACTTCTGATGCGCACTGTAATGTCTTATATTATTGTCGCGGAGTGTATAATATAGTAGATAAACAGGATGAAAATCTGGAACTGTCTGCAGCACCGGGAGAATAGGGATCGCTCGCGAGTCTCTACACTCGGTCTGAAAGCCCCAACAGGGAGCACCGGCCGACAACGGTGTGCAATCTAAAGCAATTCGTCAGCGTATGCGCTTAAGGACGTACCAATTAACCGAACGAGCAAATAGCGTTAGCGTCCGACGCATTTACACGCGAATAAGCATAAGCCGACCAGCCAGGATTCCTCCGGGCGGTGGTCACTCGGTTAATGCACCGTGCTCCGCCGCCATTAGCATAAAACGGCTCAACAAGACGCCGGACCGAGAGCCAAGAACATTTCGAACGATGACACTGCACCTCGCGAAGTCATTGTTTCCGTTGGTAACGGCCGACGCATTCCGGCGCTGGCAAGAAGAGAATCGCGAGAGGCTGAATCCGCGGGGGGGAAAAAAAACACCACCGGGAAGCATTATTAAAGCCCATTCTTTTCATCGAACCCCGGCCATCCATTCCTTTCCTATCCCGCTCGCTTTTTTTACCCGATCGAATTCGTTACGGAGAGCCCCGGCTCGAAACTTACGTGGAGGTAAATAATGCGAGCTTAACCCGCGTGACCGGCCTTTAAAACGGCCACGTAATACTGGGGATTTTAATTTTGCGCCAGCCTGCCGGCGAATGATACAGTTTAGGCGCGCAGCCATCTGCGAAATCCCAGCGTATAAACGGTCGACCATGTGGAAAAATCGCGGGGGTATTTGATAATATTTCGCTGGGTGTTTAAGGACGATAAACAGAACGCTCGACGGCAGAAGTATTAAGGCAGAAGAATTATGGCAAATTTATTAACCATTCGCCGGTTCGCTTCCCGGTGTTCAATAATTTTATATTGTACAAATTAAGTTCCTATTTATCACACTGGCCAAATATACGAATTATTATGTTACGTGCGAAGAATTGCCCATACGCTGTTCTTCGTTGCGGTGGAAACTTTCATCGGCGATTAAACGACTAAATACAGTTGAAATTATATCGTGTTTGGTGCCATTTTAATCAGAAAAATGCCAGAAATAAGTTGGCGAAAGTCCCATAAAAAAGAAATGAAAAATAAGGAGGTTTTGTAATTTGATTATTGTGTTCACACCGATACGCTTCGGCCGCGCCATCCGTATTTACATGCTGTCCTTTACTACGTTCGGCTTCGATTGCACTCTCGACGCGGTCGGCACGGTAGACGTTGTCATGAAAATATAGTGTTGGTATGCGATCACTGTCCGTTAGGGTTTCGCAGATTTTTTTTCACGACACCCTGTAGAATTCTGCCACTGGATGAAAAACGCGAGTAACGAATGAAACTGTATTAAACGTAAATCGTACAGAAAAGTCGTAATTCTTGGCAAACGCCTGTCTTCTGCACGGACAGTAGGGTGGACCTTAATTTTCGATTAACGAATTTTATTCACGACATCCCCTACAATTGTGCCACTAGATGTAAAATTAATCTATGCGATATTTGAAATTGATCGAATAACGGGAAATACTCCCCAATCGATTTTGGAAATTTTTAAATTTTGTAACTCGTTTTTCTCCACTGAAGCACATTATCAGTATATATGTTTATATATCGATGAATTTGTATTTTCACGCGCTACAACAATATAGAAACAAAATGTAATATTGATTTAAAAAACAAATTCGTGATCTTGAAATCTCAAAAATTGACATTTAAAAAACTTCTTTTTCTTTTGCATTATATTTAATTTACTAAACAGTACAACTTTTGTCTGAGAAATTTTTTTATATTTTTGTAAGTAGCAAAGATATATATACATATACTTATACATAATACATATACATTATTCATATACATAATATATTACATCATACGAAAAGTATTAGAAGTATTTTTATAGCAATAAAAAAAGATCCCTTTAGAAAATTTCGTTGTAATATTTCATGTATCTCTTAATGATTGTTTCGATACGTCTGGAAATTGTTTCCTACTTTCAGAAATAATGCTGTTAATATTGCTGCTTATGATTTATTAGAAGAATGGGGATTATCCGACAAAGTACATGTACCTTGCTGCGATACCACGTCCACAAATGCTGGACGATGCCAAAGAGCCTGCGTTCTCCTCGAACAGAGATTAGAAAGAGAAATTTTATATTTGCCCTGCAAGCACCATATATATGAAATAATTTTACTTAAAATCTTCAGGTCCAAATGTTCTGCTGTTTAAAAAATTTCAAGACGCTCGGCCAACAATAAACAAATTGAATTTCGTACCCGGAATCGAAACCGAATATGTCCGCGAAACAATTACAAATAACGCGATTCAAGAAATATTTCTATTATTTATAGATGTTTTACAAAAAGAACAGCAACCAAGAGAAGATTAAAAAGAATTTTTGGAGCTAATAACTATTTTCCTGGGTGGGATTGCACCAAGAAATATAAGATTTCGGACCCCAGGAGCTTTCCACCACTTATATTGCTTAAAAATATATTTATTTAAAAATCAATTTATGTGAAATGTCGACGAAGAAAATGGGATTCGCGACATTTGCGTCTTTCTCGCCAATATTTACATAAAAGCGTGGATTCGAGCTCCAATGGCAGCGGAAGCTCGACGTCAAGATTTTGCATTTTTACAGAAACTGTATGCATACCGTTCTACTGACCATAAAATAAGTTAGGTAGGATTAAAAAAATTTTGCAAGCGTTTATGGCATTTACCACCAGAAGCGATAGCGTTAGCATTTTTTGCCAAAACCGTGGAAAATAATACGAAATTACGAATGGTGGAGGCGCTTTAACATTGAAACCGACGAATCATGTAAAAAATATAAAATAACTCCTCAAGACTTAGAAAACTATGCTGAAAGAGGAATTGAACATTTTATTTCCCACGAAACACTAAGATTTTTGAAAGATTATCAATTCCTATAGAATTTTTAAAAAAAGATCCCGATTCATGGGAAGATGACGAGGATATCAAAACTTGTTTTTAACATTGTACAAAAATTAAAAGTTGTTGACGACACTGCTGAGCGTGGTATTAAACTTATTCAGGACTATAATCGGTTATTATCAAAAAATGAAGAGAAACAATATATTATACAAATTATTTCCGAAAATAGGAACCAATTTCCAGATGTATCGAAACAATCATTAAGAGACACATAAAATATTTCAACGAAATTTTTTCTAAAAGAATATTTTTTATTGCTATAAAAATACTTTTAATAGTTTTTCGTATGATGTACTGTATTATGTATATGTATTATGTATAAGTATATGTATATATATCTTTGCTACTTATAAAAATATAAAAAAATTTCTTCGACAAAAGTTGTACTGTTTAATAAAAAAAGTATAATGCAAAAGAAAAAGAAATTTTTTTAAATGTCAATTTTTGAGATTTCAAGATCACGAATTTGTTTTTTAAATCAACATTACATTTTTCTTGTATATTGTTATAGTGCGTAAAAAGACAAATTCAACGATACTGAAACATATGTAAAGAAAGGAAACTTTCTTTAATTCAAATTAGCCGCGCTATTAGCACAGCGCGCCCTCTAGTCGATATATATATCGATGCTCAACGATGGAGATCAAAACATAGAGAGATTAACGTAAGATAACACATGTGAAAGGATTAAAGTGATAAATAAAATAAAACGAGATAATAGATCTAGGTGTAATCGAGGAGAATAGACTTTAATTATCGTTTCTCCTTCTTTAGGTAATTAATAAACAATCTTGTATATTTGTAAATATTATATATACATCTCATGTAAATTATAACCTCTTTCTTTACAGCAACACATCTTGGTTATTTTCCTGGAAAGTCCTCAATATCATCCTTTGTCTTATACATATATACTGATAATATACTGCAGTGGAGAAAAACGAGTTAAAAAATTAAAAAATTTTCTAAGTCGATGCGGGAGTATTTCCCGTTATTCGATCAATTTAAAATTTCGCACAGATTATTTTTTCTTAAAGTGGCACAATTTTAGGGGTGTCGTGAAAAAAATTCGTTAGTCGAAAAATAAGGTCAGTAATAAGTATAATAAGTATACAATAAGTTTGCCAAGAATTGCGACGTTTATTGTACGACTTAAGTTCGATACAGTTTCATTCGTTACTCGCGTTTCCACAAATATTGTTCCTGCAGCTAGTTTAACATGAAAGGCCCTTGTCTCGGTCAGATTTGGGCAGTAATTAATTCTTTTGTAACCGTTTATTTAATGTAACAATAGTAACTGTAATCATTCACCGTTGAAATAAAAATCAGTGATTATGATCACTTTCTTCATTATTTATATTAAATATATTATATACACAGATCTCTGTAATGCATATCTGTACACGTTGAAAATTGTACAACTTGCCTAATGTGCACGTTTATCAAATTCTTCGCATCATCGTAATTCCCTTATACTCTACGATTCAGAAGAACTAAATGTTATTGATCATGTTTGCTATTCCATAGACAAATACCTTTAATAAAAAAAGTTTTTACTTTATACAATTCACCACTGCCATTTTCTACTCTTCTTGAGAGATAAAATGTTTGAAATGCGAGTTCCATGAAAAGCAAATTACACTAAAAATAAACAAGTAACTTGTGTTCTAAGGATTTTCTATGTAAAACTATGTAAAATACATTTTCTCAAATGTCGCCCACTAAAATTGAAAACTGCATAAACATTCGCAGTCTAATTACGAATTAAGGGAACATATCTGGAAAGACATGGTAGGAATGTTTAAGAAAAATGATTAATTATTGTAAACCAAGTCCGTTTTCACAGCTGGAAAAACAAACTTGTCAATTAACTTCTTAATTTTCGATTGAAAATCGTTGCCCAATTAATATTGTAGAACGGATTGCTGTTTTCGATATTCGGTGTAGTCGACTGCGTGTCGAATGTGGAATACGCCGTTCTCCCTGTAATTGTGATTTGTGAAGGCGGTAGATAGGTAAAACAGAAATAAATGATTCAGCATGTTGTGTGCCCACTAATTTACCTTTTTGCGCCGATGTATCATGGAAAGATGTTTCGGCGATACGTCGGCGCTGGGCACATTTTATTTCTCTATCTACGTTGCATCTACCTTGTTCACGAAGGTCACGAATGAATTATCGTTTAATGCGAAGTCAACACGGTTGCACCTGCTGCAACAAATATCGAGCATTTTTCCGTCTCGCTTGCTGCACAGCGACAAGGGTTTTATCCTCCGTGCAAAAATATTAATAATCACGACAAGGGCAGAACAAGCTATTATTTAACGCAAAATGAATATCGGGCGGCGAATTTTCTACCAGAACAAATCCGCGGAACGACATTTCGCTGCGTCCACCATGAATTTTACAGATCGTGTACAACGTTTACGCGGCGGTCTTTATTGTATATTAGCCGGAATACATTTTCAATCACGTGCCGCGCCGAGCCGGTATGAAAATATTTATCTCGGCGTCGTGTAGTTGTCAAGCATTTCCGGCGAAGTGTATGCAAAGTGATTTCTCGCGCGATTTTCCATCTGTTTCATCAGCACGATTCAATCTTCGCGTGTAATACGTGCTAATCTCTTCAGTTGACAATGCAGTAATAAATAAATTCGCTTTTACACGAGCTCCCTGTGTTCCAACCAATTCTCCATTCTCGCAAAGAAATTTCATTATCGTTAACGAAACGTTCACTGAGAGTTTAACGTTCACAGATAGGTCAACTGAAATGATTATAAACAACAAATATTCCTCGACTTTCTGTCGGCTACTGAGGTATTTTTTTTACATTGCTGTTATGATTTCAATGTGAATTTTCTCTCGAGCTAATTAACACGTTACAATTCGCACAAAGGGTCAAAACTTTTTACGACATTTCATGAAATCGAAACGAAAGAGTTGAAGCTTATTGCATTCATTAGTTCTTTAACCATTTTTACCGTGTTTTCACGAGTCACGGTCTCGTCATGAAGATTTTATAGAGTCCAATGAATGTGAATGTTACGCCTTTATTTTTAAATGAAATAAAGTATGATTCGTTTGTAATCAATACTTAGGCATTAAAATAAATGTAGCCGGACAAGAAATATAAATTTTCTTTTCTCTTCCACGACATTTTTGGGGATAAAGACTTTTTCTAGTCGCTGTAACTGTAATGAAAATGATACGGCAAGGGGTTAAGCTTTCTACTTGTAAACTTATGTATTATAATGCTAAACGGTAAATTTGTTTGAAAGTACTTTAACTTTTTCAAAGCAGAATAATTGTTACTGTCCAACTAGAACTTTTTCCCATTTCCGACGAAGCAAAAATTTTCTGTTTATGCATACCTACAGTGAGTCACGAAAGTATTCGAACGCTTTGAAATGAAAACTGTCGCGTTTAAAAAATATGAGACATATTACGAATTACAAAACATTTTTATTTCTATAGTTAAGGTATAAGTATCATGATTATACATGTTATGTTTAAAGTTTGTTTAATAAAGAAAAGAATACTTATAAAACATTTCTGAGTAACATCGGCTAAACGAACGCCACAAAAGTATTCGAACGACTAAATAACAGTATATATTTTAAACAAATTACAGTGTTTTAATATTTTGTCGGACCACCGTGAGCAATTATCACGGATTGCAAACGTCGTTAACTGTTGTCAACCAAATTTTCAGTAATATCTTTCTTTATACTGTTCCAAACTTCAAAAATTTTGGTTTTTAATGCTTCCTTGGAATTAGTATTATATTTACCAAGTTGTCTGCTGATTTCTGCTTATAAGTGTTTTATGGAGTGATGTCCGGACATTGTGGGAGTGTTTTTAAAATATGTAGTACATTGTATATGATCCATTGTTTAACGATATGTGCAGTATGTTTCGGATAATTTTCCTGTTGAAAATGAAAATTCTCTACTACCCCTAATTTTTCCGCACTTCGTTTCAAATTATCTTCTAATATTTGCAGATACAGTCAGGGACAAAATTAAGTGGACAGTTAGTGGAAATAGGTAAAAA
>CM052188.1:4253770-4263901 GCA_028455805.1 Lasioglossum figueresi | reverse complement strand
CGGATACATCGTGCCGCATCGACTGATTTATCGGTACTAATCTTATCATGTTTATCTTATCCTGCAAACTATTAAAGTGCCCTTCAAGCAGTGATTAAACTCAGTGAAGTAAAAGGTAAACAGTACGCATTCCTCTACTGTTTACAGTACGTATGTTTCATTTACTACCAAAACCATAAGTATTATCGCATTTCTTTACTTTCTATGACCTTGAATGACCTTATGTAATAGGTCGTTGAACTCGTTTTAAGATCCTCTATCGTGATACGGAAGCCAAACATACCGATCCATTAAAAAAAATAGAGGTGACCTTCAAATGTCGGAAGTACGTCCACCTGCAAAAAAACTACCATCGCCACCGGATGGCCACCTTCTTACTGTGCAATTTTGTTTGAGCAAATATATCTGTGAAACTTATAGTTTCAAAGATATCTGAGGTGCTAATAGTTACTGCCCCACCCTGTATATTAAAAAACTCTTTAAGTCACTTCCGAAACGTATGTTGGCTATTCCGAAAAATAAAGGAGGCCACGCAAAGTATTAAACACAATGTTATATATTTTATGTACGTAAATTACGTATATTTTTTCGTATATGTGCCATCATTTTGTCGTGCCGATTTTTGTTATTTGCTTGTTTCCATAAACAAACGGGCATTTTCTTTAATTTTATTGTTTGCAATGTAATTTATTTTGTAATCAAAATGTATAAGTACGAAGAAAGACTAGATTTATTATGTCGAAATGATGAAAACATTGAATTTTTGTGATCTTTCTGTCGCGGAGTGTAAGAAAGTTCATTTCTTGGTAAAATGCCACTAAAATCTTCGATCCAGCCCACTGTATGGCGCGATCGGTAAGAAAGAAAAAGGGGGAGAGAGAGGGGGGGAGGAATGAAGAGAGAGAGAGAGAGAGAGAGAGAGAGAGAGAGAGAGAGAGAAAGGCGAAGCGATCCAAAAAAAGAGAGATGAATTAACTGGCGAACGTGACAAAGAGCCGGGCGAATCAGTGCGGGTAATCGACAAAAGAAATTTTAGCTGTCCCGTTTGCCGGTGATTTTTAACGTCGACTGTAAAAAATCTCGGCCGGATATGTATTTTTTCACGGTTGCGAAACCATTCTTCATTGTTCCGCGTTTCGTGTTCCGTGTCTTTAGCCCCTTTATCCCGCCATGGAATGGAGCGGGGAATAAAAAAGGAATCTCTCGCAGCGGCGGCCGTGTGCATCGATTGAAACAAAACAACGTTTTAATCCGGGCCGTTTCGGGAAACGAAAAGAACGACGACAGATAAAAAAATGCTCGATCGTACATTCATTTACTGTCGCGGTTTCATGCTCATGGATCCGAGAGATCACACTACAACGGAGAACGATACCCCACGGTTCGGCTCGGGTCTGTTCGAAAATTTTTCTCGTCACGGTAGCTGGGGTAATCGATTTTCGTTTACCTAGACATTTTTAGGCGCACGCATCATTTCGAAAGCAGAAACATCGCCGGAAATTACTTACACGGACGCTGCTGCGGAGATGCATTCCGGGGCGAACAGATGGCGAAGCACGTCGTTGCGTTTTTCAAAGTTTCGTAGTGAAAACTGGTGAAAATACATTCTTCATGTTTTTAGTAATATGAAATGTACAGCTTGATTAATATTGTGAACAATATTCACTTCGACGAGATTCTACGAATGCAAATTTTGCAGTCAAACGGGACAAAACGATAGCACAGACACAACTACGCCTCTCATTAGCATGTACACTCCCGCTCAAAAGTATGTGGACAACACGTGTAATTTCTCATGCGGTCTAGTTTTCAATTTTGCTTGTATTCTTTAATTTAATTCGTCTTGTATTCTTTAATTACCATTTTGTTGAATAGCCATCCCACAATTTCTCAATCTCTTTTTTCCAACATTTATTCAAGTAGTATGCATATGTATCTTTAATTTTGCATTTAAATATTATCGTACAATAGCTACATCTAATCAAAATAAAACAATAAAATCAAGCTGCATGCTTGTATTTTTTAATTACCATTTTGTTGAAGATAAGTGTCCGGTGATTTATGGACGCGAGTATACGTCGATTAAAAAATTGGTTATTTAGACATGTCCATAGCAGGTAAACAATTGCACAAACAGGCGAAACAATTATTGTAACCAATATACGTAACTATAAGTAGACTGCGGATCTATATGCAAAATACAAATTGTCTGAATCGATCGCAAGAAATAGAAACCAAATTGCACGCTATTTCGTCCCTTAATGATTTTAATAAAGGCGAAATCATATATTGACATTTTCAATTTTAAAAATTATCAAGAAATGCCAAGATATTTTCTAGATATCATAAAAGTAAATGTAAAGTATCTTTATAAATAATGACATGGGTCTGCTTATTTTTGGTCTAAAGATTAGACAGAAAAAATTTAATTGAAATGGATGAACCCACTACTGTGACCTCTTCTTGCCAGTATTTTTTAGTGAGATATAACAATTTTAAGTCATCTACTTCGGTGATAGAATTTAAGGGTTGTACTAGACTCCTCCTTCCTCTCAAAATTTTTCATAACTAAATGGCTTGTGATAAAATTATAAAAAATTTGTCATATTTAGACAGTACTGCCGAGAACATATACAAATATTTTCAGCTTGAACAATTCATTTTTTGGTGAGATATAACAATATTAAGCCATCTCCTTCGGTGATGGAATTTAAGGGTTGTACTAGACTCCTCCTTCTTTTCAAAGTTTTTCATAACTTAACGGCTGGTGATAAAATTATACAAAATTTGCCATATTTAGACAGTACTCCCAAGAACATATACAAAAAATTTCAGTTTGAACAATTCATTTTTTGGTGAGATATAACAATATTAAGCCATCTCCTTCGGTGATAGAATTTAAGGATTGTACTAGACTTCTCCTTCCTCTCAAAGTTTTTCATAACTAAACGGCTTGTGATAAAATTATAAAAAATTTGTCATATTTAGACAGTACTCCCAAGAACATATACAAAAAATTTCAGCTTGGACAATTCATTTTTTGGTGAGATACAACAATTTTAAGTCATCTCCTTCGGTGATAGAATTTAAGGGTTGTACTAGACTTCTCCTTCCTCTCAAAGTTTTTCATAACTAAACGGCTTGTGGTAAAATTATAACAAATTTTCCATATTTAGACAGCACTTTGAGGAACGTATGCAAAAATTTTCAGCTTAAACAATTCATTCTTTGGCGAGATATAACAATTTTAATTCATCTCCTTCGGTGATAGAATTTAAGGGTTGTACTAGACTTCCCCTTCCTCTCAAAGTTTTTCATAACTAAACGGCTTGTGGTAAAATTATAAAAAATTTTCCATATTTAGACAGCACTTTGAGGAACGTATGCAAAAATTTTCAGCTTAAACAATTAATTCTTTGGCGAGATATAACAATTTTAGGCCATCTCCTTTATTGTCTCCTAAATTATCATTTGTTTATTGTACCAAATGAGGAAAAATAGAAGATACGATATCTTTTTGTCCTGAAGTGTAAGTCAATTACGAAGTTGGTTATTTTGACACGTCGATAACAAATAAACAATTGCACAATCCAGCGAAAAATTGTAATGGTTATACACTCCCGCTCAAAAGTATGTGGACGACACGTTTAATTTTTTATGCAGTCTAATTACACAGTACTACAGAATATATTATATTTTAATAATAATTACGTGAGTTTCGTATTTCGAAATTTTCTTTTTTCAACCCTTACGTCGTTAACCGGGTGCCCACTTTAAATATCTTTCTAAAACTTCTTTAATGCTTTCGTCGATAAATAAAAAAATTATTTTTATGTCTATGGTATATACGCTCCAGCTCAAAAGTATGTGGACGACACGTTTAATTTTTTATGCGGTCTAGTTTATACAGTTACTAATAAATTCATTAGATATCTCACCAATCATTATTATTATTGTCTTGAGAAGACAGCGAACCACGATAATGGGTCATCGCAGATTGAAACAGTATTAGCTGTGTCGAAGTAACTTTTATTTATTCAAGAGATTTGAATAATTAAATTGTATAATTTGGTACTATTTGAATAAATGATACTTGCAACAAAGTGTCCACATATTTTTGAGCGGGGGTGTACGTCAGCTGCCGAATAACAAATATAGAAAATGGGGCAATAACTTTGTCTACCTTGAATATTTCTATTACATGGAATGATATTAACCCTTTCACTGCTGTGGACGAGATATCTCGGTTCTACGATGTCGAAGGAACATATGAACGATATACAGTGAGTCACGAAAGTATTCGAACGCTCTGAAATGAAAAGTTTCACGCTTAAAAAATATACAGTGGGTGTAGAAAGTGTTCGTTCACCTTTTAAAATAGAATAACTTTTTTACAATTGTACCAAACGACCTGATTTTTTATAATCAATTAGAAGTATTGGTCTGCGAAATGATATGTAAATTAGATTTTCAAAAAATTATAATTTACAAGGTTACATGCAAAAATAAAAACAGCATTTTTTCAAACTTTTTTATTTGGGTCTTCAATGAAAATTTAAAACATATGTTTTGTAGATAAAATAATTCTCTTCTTGTTCCGCTGCACATGAAACAAGGTCTGAATGCATTTTTAAGTCTAATGGCGCTCTTGTCCCATTTGACCATTTGGAAACTGCAGAGTGGTTGCCATTTTGTACAATATCCTATCAAAATGAAAATTTTAATTAATTCACCAGTAATAACTGTGCAAAGCGTTTGATACCGACAGCGTTAAGTATTTGAATACCAGACTGAAAATACATAAGTTTAAAATCCAACTTTACAAAAACCAGCCTGCATTTACCCCACTTCACCTTAACAATATTTTTAAATTAACGTTTTGGAAGAATTTAGTACAGGAAAAACTACCACATGGGTAGTTTTCAACTTAAAACGTTAGATATTCCATAAGAAAGTAATAAAGATCGATTTTAGTCGCTTAAGACGCTTAAGTAACTTTTATGCTATGCTATTAGACATTTCCCACGTGTCCGGATATCGAGCGATGCTTTATATCCTAGAAAGCGAAAGTAAAGGCTTCGGGCTTTGAAACGCGTCGAAAATTATAATCGTATATACGAGGTGTGATCAAAAAGTAAGGTGACTTTTTATTTTCATCAAAAAATATTTATTTATTCATCAATATTTATGTTGTCTCTGGAGTTTTCATTTGTTTTCAACAGCAGTAGTCACCTCATGCAGTCCTCCAACACAATTTATCCGAGCAAGAACGTGTCTGTTGATATTCATAAACCTGCACTTCGATTTTTACTTTACTAAATTGCTATTGTTTTTATTTGTCATTGTTTAACTGTTGCTGTGTACGATTGTTATTACATTTGATAGTTTTCATCTTTTGTTGAGTATTATTTATTTGACTATTATTTTACATATTGTTTCTTTTTGCGATTATTTCACTCCTTCAGGTAAATTTTCAATATTTTTGGTTTAAAAATCTGGTATATACTTTAGAGACCCTGCAAAATTTACGACTAGTAACAAACAATTACCATACAAAATTGAAGAACACTTTTCATTATTTAGCGAATATGAATTTCATTCTTCATTGAATATCGAAGTTGTGATTTTATGCAGGCAGAAATGAAATAATTTGCAACAGTTAAAATACGTATTTTCGGTCAATTCAATAAAAGTCATGTTAAAGTAATTTAGAAATCATCATATTTTGAGTAGCTTTAACAAAATACATGATAAAAAGAAGAAACAACATCGTTAAGAATTTAATGCCTCTAAATGATCGAAATGTCACACTGTGCGACGGCGACACGCTTCGGTCACGCGATCCATATTTCCTTCTGTCCTTCTCTATGTTCGGGCTCTCGTTTGAAGTCTCGGCGCGGTCGGCGCGGAAGACGCAGTCATTAAAAAATAGTGTCTCTACACCATCGCCGTCCGTGCAGAACACGGCTGTTGGACACCGATTGAAGAATTACTGTAATGATAGATTCACTAGCCGCGTCGGCTGGTTTACTGCTTCGAATTTTATTTTCGTTTCCGAAAGTGTACTGTGGTATTTGTTTTTATTTCGCAAGAATGTGTTCTACACGTTGTGTAAGCAGTCAGTCGACTATCAACAATACTAGTGTAAAACGTATCTGTGTCAAAAATACTTTGAAAATTATCGAGTACAAGATACGAAATAATCTTAGGTTCACGGAGAAATATTTAAAAATTACTATTGATAGTGCAATTTCTTGAACATTTTGGTACGGCAAGTACACAGATTTATAAAGTTTAGAAATTATAAAAAATATTTTATGTTCGTTTGATATTATTAATGCAGAATGACACGGGGATATCGTTAAATGATAACGAAAAGGGCCAAATTATTGCTTTCCGCAATATGAGTTTATCTACCAGAGAAATAGCAAGAAGATTGAGAAGGTCATTAAATGTCATAAACAATTTTTTAAAATTGATAGAAAAATACAGCAGCAAAAAATCGACAGGTCATCCAAAAAAATTAATACATAGAGAAAAAGATAAAATTTTTCAAGAAGCACGACAAAATATGCTCAATGTCTCTAAAATAAAAATGGAATTAGATTTGCCAGTTGGTGTTCGACGTGTACAGCGAGTTCTAAGATCGAGTGGGACACTTAAAATTTCTGAAAAAGCGAGAAAATCTCCGCTAACTAAATTCCACAAGGAGGAGAGATTAGAGTTTGCAGAATATCATATGTCATGAACCGAAAAGTGGATGACGGCGATTTTTTTCTGATGAAAAAGGATTTAATTTGAACAGCCCAAATGGGTTTTAATATTACTGGCACAATCTGCGTGATAAAAAAATGTAAAAATGAAAAGATTCCATGGCGGAGGATAATGTGGTTCCCTCCGAAAGCCAATTTCATTAACAAAATTATTGTCTCTACACCATCGCCGTCCGTGCGGAACGCGGCTGTTGGACACCGATTGAATAATTACTGTACATGCTGCCAAATAATGCAAATTACGCCTCGTAAACGAAAAAATAGGACTTTTGAGGGCGATAGCGCCCTCGCTCGATCTTTTATCTAGCGTTTTAACTACTTAAAACCCCCATTTTCGTATTATCGAGAAATGAGAACGCGAATTACGCACCCTCGCAATCCTTGAAACGAGTCTACCGCCTTATCCGTACGGATTTAAACAAACTGGTTTCGCAGGAATATTGCTAAAGACCCGTCGTCCGTATTCGAGCGAAAGAATGTGGACAAATTGATCGAAAACTTTGCAACGAATGGCGCTATCCAACGAATTCTCGCGAGTACGGTGCCCGGAAATCTCTAAGATGAACCATAATGTGGTTCCCTCCGAAAGCCAATTTCATTAACAAAAATATTGTCTCTACACCATCGCTGTCCATTCAGAACACGGCTGATGGACACCGATCGAAGAATTACTGTTAATTCTAAAAAAAATTATCATGGTTCAAGTATTGACAATGTCTCGAGGCTCGGATGTTCGAACACAGTTTGGATCCACTGTACACATACCTGGGAATATAAACATTCCCCACATGTGTAAATATCCTAATTTCATAAGAATCCCGAATCAAGAAGAACCTAGAAGAATCGAGGAAACATGATTAGAAGTGTAGATAGATGCTCGAACGGGATCGATCAGTGAGCAATGATTAAATCGGATCGTTTTTCAAAACGGACAGCGTCGATCTAATATCGAGGTAATACGGGAGCGGAAGCACCGTGAAGAACGCGCACCTAATTTGTCTCCGGGAGCATTTCCGTTGCTTGTTCCGTTAAACGTTCGCGGAGAGAGGAACGAGGAGGAGCCGAGGCGAGGCGGCCGATTCTATTCCATTTGCCGAGGGACCGGCCCCGAGGAGTTCGCGTGGTACACGATTTAACGGCGGATAAAGATAAATCGCTGACCACGTTTTATCGACTCGACGAGGCGTCGGGAGCGGAAGTCTGAGTCGCGGGATAGCCCCGTTCTCGGAAGCCTCGGAGATTTTATTCAGTTTCGTCTGGCATGGTTCGGCGCGACAGTACTTCCGGCAGCCGCCGGCCCGCTTGATTTATCGCTGATTTATTTGGAGCCGGTCCGTGAAAAACGAACAATCGCGAACCGTGCGCCGAGTTTCTTCTCCGGACTCTTTCGTTTCGAGCACTTTTCGGACAACTACTCCCGCCACGCGTCCCTACAAATACTTTTCAAACTTCATGGATGACTGCGGTAGAACGGAGCTCTCTCTCTCTCTCTCTCTCTCTCAGAGCCGGAAGAAACATAAAACTGTGCATGTAGCTACCCGACTAGAATTTCAGTTAGGCAGACCTATAGCCCCGCATTAGGCTAGCCTAATTTGGCTGTTAGGCCCTAGTGGGGCAGCCCCATTGGGCAGGCATGCGGCATGTAACGCGGAGTATCCATGACTGCCTAATTGGGAATTCCGTTTGAGGCCCGAATTAGGAAACCCGCGTTAGGGCCACATTAGCTTTTCCCAATGACTATCCAATGCGGCGCCGATTAGAATTTCAGTTAGGCAGACCTATAGGTCCGCATTAGGCTAGCCTAATTTGGCTGTTAGGCCCTAGTGGGGCAGCCCCATTGGGCAGGCATGCGGCATGTAACGCGGAGTATCCATGACCGCCTAATTGGGAATGCCGTATGAGGCCCGAATTAGGAAACCCGCGTTAGGGCCACATTAGCTATTCCCTATGACTATCCAATGCGGCAAACCGCATTAAACAACATTAGGATAGCCTTATTAGGCCCTCGTTAGGAGACATTAATGAAATCTCACGAATAGACCTGCGCTGGATATTGTATGCATTTATTCAACCCGCCAAATTAATTTTAGGTAGCCGGTTCACTGATCGCTTGCAAGTATTGTCGTGTTTGAGGAAACGCGTTTCGTTATCTTCCCTCGTCCCGATGGCTGAACAAGGAAGGTTCAATGTTGAGGACGCGAAACTGTTCGAAAGCTGGTCAGACTATGCGAAGAACTGGACACTGTCACGGTTCTAGTCGAGGAACTGAACCGAGTGATCTCGACTTCTAGTTGTAGCGGCCATCGGCACGTAAATTTAGCAACATTTGGCGTGCCAATGGTCGAGTAAATTTATGAATCCCGTTGCACCACAGCTGTTTTTGAGGAAGCCGTTAACTCGTCGTAGCGAGCGTTTTACAGCTTCCATTTCATTTTTTTAGCAAATTGAACCCTAAAAACTTCCGGCCTCATCAGCTCTGTCGGGTACCACAAATCTTGAGTTTCCGAAGGGACCGCGAGGCCAGGCAGGTAGGCGATAGCCAGACTCGCAAGGCACCGCGGGCCGGGAGGAAATCCCGCTACATTGCTAAACTTGTGACATCTGTTAGGAATGCCCAACTTAGGCGTGCGCTCGCCCATCCCAATTTGGACCACGTATGGCTACTATTAGGAATGCCCAACTTAGGCGTGCGCTCGGCCATCCCCATTCGGACCATATATGTCATCTGTTAGGAATATCCAACCTAGGTGTACCCTCGACCATTCCCATTGGGACCATGTATGGCATCTGTTAGGAATATCCAACCTAGGTGTACCCTCGACCATCCGCATTGGGACCATGTATGGCATCCGTTAGGAATATCCAACCTAGGCTTGCGCTCGCCCATCCCAATTTGGACCATGTATGGCATCTGTTAGGCATGCCCAACTTAGGCGTGCGCTCGCCCATCCCAATTTGGACCACGTATGGCTAATATTAGCCATGCCCAACTTAGGCGTGCGCTCGCCCATCTCAATTTGGACCACGTATGGCTACTATTAGGCATGCCCAACTTAGGCGTGCGCTCGGCCATCCCCATTCGGACCATATATGTCATCTGTTAGGAATATCCAACCTAGGTGTACCCTCGACCATCCCCATTGGGACCATGTATGGCATCTGTTAGGAATATCCAACCTAGGCTTGCGCTCGCCCATCCCAATTTGGACCATGTATGGCATCTGTTAGGCATGCCCAACTTAGGCGTGCGCTCGCCCATCCCAATTTGGTCCACGTATGGCTACTATTAGGCATGCCCAACTTAGGCGTGCGCTCGGCGATCCCCATTCGGACCATATATGTCATCTGTTAGGAATAT
>CM052188.1:4241107-4251889 GCA_028455805.1 Lasioglossum figueresi | reverse complement strand
GGAACAGTTCCCGAGATAAAAATTCGTAAGCGAGGCCCGTTTTCGCCGAAATGGGCAAAAATTGCAAATTTCGAAGGCCTGCCATTTCTAAAAAAATTCGAAACCGGTAACATGATGATTTAAACCTCCCCCCCCCCCCCTAATTTCACATGGACTACAACATATTTTATTTAGAACAGAATCGACAATGGAGCCTGCAAAAAGTGATCGATTTATCATGAAATGACCCGTTTACGTGACGTAATTCGCATTGTTCGACAGCATGCAGCTATCGAAAATAGTATACTTTGATGATATATGATTTTAATGATATATGACCGATCAAAAACAAAGTCTAACAAATATGAATGTTACGCCTTTCTTTCTAGATGAAAGAAAATTTGATTTGTTTGTAATCAATATTTAAGCATTAAAATTAATATAGCCATACGAAAAATATAAATTTTCTGTTGTCTTCTACGACATTTGTGGGAATACAGACGTTTTAATTGCTGTTAATCCAACGAAAATGTTACGACAAGGAGTTAATAGAATATAGCCTGCGGTTCTTTATTTGCAAAATCAAAATTATCCAAGTGAAAATATATTTTCTATTTTAATCATCTTATAAAATCGAAAACAACATAATAATGTGCTTCGATTCCTCTAGAGTCTTTCCAGTTTTGTCATAAATGCATAAATTGCGCAGCATTAACTGTCGCAGCTTTATGAAAATAGCTACATGCGCAGCTGTAAACGTAAAAATACGATTTTCGAGATCGATCGCGGCCTAGATTGCTCTAATCTATCGCTTTTGACTACTGAATAACCCCATCTTTGCATTATAGAGAAATGAGAAGGCGCATTCCAGACCCTTGCAATCTTAGAAAAACGAGGGCCGTGTGCCAATTTATTCATTTTCAAAGAAATGTTCGGGTAAACTTCACCATACCGGACTCAAAACTTGTGCATTTCTCCTATAAATTATGATGTATTTGCTATCTAATTCAGTAGATTTCTACCCTGGGCGACTCCAGTCGAAGTTCCGATCGTGTAGAATCAATGGTTGAGGAGTTATGCTTGCTTAAAGTTGTTCATTATTCAGTGTTTCTGACAGGTGAGGGAGCCGCCATATTGGTTCGTAGTGACGATCGCGCACCGCTTACCGAGCAGAACCGCTAGATGGCAGCACGAAAAGACATAGAGAAAATATCTCAAAAAATGTTTCAGAAGAAATATCTTGAAAAATATTTACAAAAACCTAACCCACACACACACAGACCTAACCCAAACCTAACTCAGACCAGTCAAAACGCAACATCGTAGCCAAGTCTTTCAAAATTCAATCAACAATCGCAATACCAGCTCTATATTATCAGCATTAACGTGTAGTATATATAATAATTTTACAAATAAAATAACGTGTCACTTTTTTAGGATTTATTAGAATCTCTAGTTTTTATTAAATCAATAAATTGGTTGATAGGAAACAAGAAACAAAATAAGGGTTATTAAAATAAACAAATTAATCGATACAATTACAGAAATCTACATTATCTTCATCAGCTACACACGCGTGCCCGTGCTGCCATCTAGCGGTTCTGTTCGGTAACAAACCAATATGGCGGGTCGCTTACCTGTCAAAAGCACTGCAAATTGCTCAAATTTAAGCGACCATAACTTCTGAACCATTGATCCTACAGGATCGAAATTTAGACTGGAGCTACCCGAGGTACAAATCTACTGGATTACATACCAAATACATCATAATTTATAGAAGAAAGGCACAAATTTTGAGTCCGGCAAGGTAAAGAGCAGCCAAATGTTCTTCTGTTAATGAAATGCTCCGTTCCGCAGAAGTTGAAATGGCCACCTAACCTAACCTAACCTTCGTTCACGAGACCGATCGTCAACAACGTTCGCGTGTGCCTCTCGCTAATTATGCCTCGTTGTGTAAGATGTCTATCAACGTACCCGTCGAACGATAAGAAGTTATTCCCGCAGCAATTCGCTAATAACCACGGTCGAGCGAAATGAAGCACTTCGTGAAAAAAAAAATGGGGCACGCTTATCGTTTATTTACATTTTTACGGAGAAGTGTAAATCCCACGGATGACAAGCGCGAACGGGGCGAAACGGGGCGAGGGAACGCGGGGGAAAGACCGTAACTAAAAGTTAGAAGCCGTGGCACGGTACAGAATATCGGGTACACGCGATCCACCAGGAATTTACAAGATGCGAACGAGCTTCGCGACGTTTCCGGTCACTTTCAATTCTACGACAATGTGTTTGCGAGACAGGCGCCATGCAATCACGCCTAAAATGTCGCGAATTCTTCCGTGTGTGTGTGTGTGTGTGTATGTGTGCGTGTACTCGACTCACCAAATTCCTACATTTGCAGATTGATTTCTGGGGACGAAAGTGAGATACGAGTTGAACTTTTATTGATCACGGTTCCCTTTCTTTGTGTACTATTTCTTGCTGATCGGTTCGAGGCATGAAACTTCGACTTTTAAAAGTAATTACAAAGATTTTTGAATATGTATTTGAAAATATACCAGTTTTAACCGTATAAATTCTTTCATTCGATTTAATCCTTGTGTTGATAACACTAACAATGAATAGTCGAGTATCTCTTCAAATCATTTCAATACATTGTTGTATAAACAATAATTGTTTAAACATTCATTTCTTGTCGTATAATTTGATTACTTTTCAGTATTTTTTCCTTTTATGCGCTATCTACACACAGTCAGTGTAAAAAGTGTTCGGACCCTCTTAAGGTCATTTCAAGTTCATGTGAAGGTGTCTCGACATAAGTTGTTAGAGTTGGTGGTTTAGGATATTCAGCCGGAATCAGAATCAGTCTTATTAAGACAACACAGACTTGTTTATTAATATTGCACAGCTTTATTTCTATATACACATGTGTTGTGTTTTTGAGTTAGAGAAGAAGAATAGACGGAAATCACAAAGTGTACAAAAAGAATAGACGGAAAGAGGGCGCGTATACCGTTGATTGGACGCGGTGAATTTAAAATATAATTTATTTCCAATATAAGTAACAATATTACGTACTAAAATATATGGGTAATTATTTTCAAAGTACCACTCCACTCCGATTTCGATGAAATTTAAATATGTTATAGATTTTGACATTTGGAACAACTTTTTCCTTTTCCAATACAGGGGGGTCGCTTTTAGTTTCCGAGATATTCGCAAAAAACTATTGCTAATACTGTATTGAATTTTCCGCATTCTTGCACGCTCCGTGGCAACGTAAGGCTGCTCTTAAGTCTGTTTACATTTTTTTGTAAACGCGTTGTGGAAATGAGAGAGAAAACGGGGTCTCACTCTGGCCATACAGGGTGTTCACGCTATTACTAGCCATCGTGTTTTTCTTGTAAATAGTAAATATTAGAAAAAAATGAAAGAGGAAAAGGTAGTACGGTTTTTTATACGCAATACAATTGCGTATGTGATTTTTTTTGTGTTTGTACTATTTTGTTAGATATGAAGGTAACCTTCAATTTTTTAAATCGAATGTTGTATATTTTTTTATAACACATGAAAGCGTATCTCTAGACGAATTCATCCGTATACTGCACAGTGACCTTCAAGGTCGTGCAAGGTCAGAAATGGAAGAAATATTTTGAATATTTCATACCAATGTGTTTACAAGAATTTAACCTAACCTAACCTAACCACATCTCATTCTATTCGCATGATTTTTCCATTACTAGTTTAAATTCTGGATAACAGCTGCAATGCAAAGACTATGCGAATAGAATGAGTTGTGGTTAGGTCGTGGAGGGACTGAGAGGGTCACGCATACGAAAATCCAGGAGTAGTCTTCCAAAATTGAAATCTCACCCTATATAGAGTGAGATCCTGTTTTCTCTCTCATCGCCACAAAGCGTTTAAAAAAAAGAGTAGCGTACGAAAGTACGGAAAATTCAATACAGTATTAGCAATAGTTTTTTGCGAATATCTCGAAAACTAAAAGCGACCGTCCTATATTGGAAAAGGAAAAAGTTGTTCAAAATGTCGAAATCTATAACATATTTAAATTTCACCGAAATCGGAGAGAAGGGATACTTTTTAAATAATTACCAAAATATGTAGCACTATTTAAGAGAATGAGAGTGATCTTCATTTTGCTTGAACAAATCTTTTCCGAATTTTCTTCTATTGCATTTCGTAGCTGACTAAGAACTAATTAATTTTGTTCCAAACATTTTTTTATCTGACTTTTTTTGTATTTTCTCCTTTGTATGCTTTTGTATAATGTAAAAAGTGTATGGACACTTTTATAGTCATGTCAAGATAATAGTATACTAGTCTGTGGAACTCGTCTTGACATAAGGAATAATATTACGTACTAAAAAATATGTAGTACCATTCAGTGCTGGGGAAAATAGTATTTTAAATAGTAAATAGTAAATGGTCCTATTTATTTTAAAGTACGTGTACAACTTTGAAAATAAAATATTTGATTCGATGCAGTAATTTTTGAAAATAAGATAATTTATTTGAGGCAGTAATTTCTGAAAATAGAATTTGATTTGAAGAATATTGAAACTAGTTGTATTTCGTCTTTATTTTCAATTTAAATTTGAAATATTATTGCTGAAATTAATGGTTTGAATTCAATACATTTATGAGTGTAAATCGTTTCTTAACGATGAGATACACTGTATTTTTATACGGTTTTGTCAGAGTATTATAACAATGCAAAAAGTAAAATATTTTATTTCGTGTTTCAGATTGTTCAAATAGAAATATTTTATTTTGTGGATCAAATTGTTGAAATAGAAATATTTTATTTTCAGGTTCAGATTGTTCAAATAGAAATATTTTATTTTCAAAATTGTATATCTTATTTAAAACACTATTTTCTTTAAGCAAAATATAATCTAAAACATTCAATAGTATTTGAAATATTTGTTTCGCCAAATAATGGCCCACCTCTGGTACCATTTAAGAGAACGAAAGTGATCTTCATTTCGTCTTAAAAAGATGAAAACTTTTTTACAATTGTACTAAACTGATTTTTTCTGAGCGATCAGAAGCATCGATTTGCTAAACGATGTGCAACCAAATTTGGAAACATTGCAACTAGTAGTAATTACGCGAAAAAGGTACTTTTCAAAACGTAGAAAATAGCGTAGGCTATTACTATCATGATTTGAATGACGAATAGCTATTTTTTAAGCCGTCGCCAAATGAGAAGTCGCAGTGTCATAATTTGGGCCGATATTGGATATTGGGGTAAAACGGAAATCAAATTTATAAAAGGAAAAATGACAGGATAAATGAACTACTAAACACTTATGCTGTAATAATTGTTACAAATCAATACATTTTACAACAAGATAATGTCGCAGTACTTTTCTTAAAAAATTATTCGTATTTTGGACTGGCCAGCAAGATCTCCAACCTCAACATTGTTGAGAATTGTTGGGGACATCTTGCCAGAGCCGTGTACCAAAATGGCAGACAATTCCAAAATATTTACGATTGAAAACAGTGAAATTTGGACGAATGGGATAATACTAGCCAAAACAGTATTAAAAAATTGTATAAATCTTTACCAAACCGAATGATTGAATTCATTAGTTGTAAAGTACGTCCTACAAAATATTGAACATTGATTTTTATCGATTAATTCAGTAATATTTCATGTTTTTCGTTTTGTGTGCTATTATATTGTCCCTCTGTATTTCGCTAATAATTCTACTTCTTTTAACAAAAATAGATAAGTTAATGTAGCTTCGTTTCATTTCATTCGTACAGTTAAGAAATACACATTAAAAATATGTGTATAAAAAAAATTGAATCTCTAACGTTTAATAAACGGAAGTTACGTTAATTTCAAAGTGTGCTTTTGTCCGGGAGTGTTTGTATGGGTTAAAAGATCAAGTACGAAGAGGTTGAAATAATCGTAGCGGGGAACAGCAATAACGTCGAAGGGGATCAAGCGCTAAGCAGAACGATAAAGTAATATTTTACGCCGCACAAACGGCCAGGAATCTCGCATTGGGCAACATAAATATTCGCCGAGCGTGAGAAGCAAATAAATCCGGCGGATAGATCATGTTCGGCTCGTGGAAGAATTCAAATCAAAGGGGTTGAGGATCCTCGGCGTGCATCAATTGGAGGGGTGTGGGACGTCGCACATACCGAAAGGGTCATTCCGTTCGAATTTATGTAAAGCAAATGCAGGAAAAAATCCGGGCAAGATTACCGACGATGTTCCCGGGAGGCTAAATAATGCTCGCCCCCTCCCTCCCCCCTCTAGAACCACTACATATTTCCCGTGAAATCGCGACAGGAAGATCCTCCTTATCTGACTAGATAGTAGAGAGCGGGGGAGACCTTTCCCAGCCACGGGGAGGGTCATTATATCAAGCACCGATTTGATTTACGCGCATTAATAAACGTTTACGCTTTGCTGGCGGCTGACTAGGCTGGTGCCAGCGTCGCGACGCACCGTGTCGGCCAGCGTCGGCACAAAGGGTCGAATAAATCGAGAAACACAGGAGGGTGCGGGGTTGATGTCCCGAGGACTAGGGTCGACCGGTTGGCGATGTTGCCGTGCAAAGACGAATGGAACGATCAAATTGAATTCCAGGCCAGACACCCGTCGCACACGTGGCGTAGAAGAACTTCTCCTCGCCTTTCTCGGTTTACACTCGACAGGATTTCGAGATTCACCTGCACGTATTCTGCGCCCGGGACCCGATCTATGCACATCCTCCGGCGCTGCGAAATTCTCGTCGCGAAATTCGAATCGGCGGACCCGTCCTCCCGGAATTTATCCGATCCCCGGTGCTTCCGTTCGCGACGTTTTTATTTTCCACCCTGGCCACCTTCTAGTCCTCTTTTTTAAGGACTGCGTCTTCTAGACAGACGACACTCCCGCGCGACTGCACACAGTCGCTACAGTACACTCGCACTCCGCTAGACCACGTATACGTACGCGAGAATTGCAAGGGTCCGGGATTCCACTCCTGATTTCTCAATAATGCAAAGACGGGGTTTCTTAGTAGTAAAAATCGATAGATGAAACATCAGTCTAGAGGGCTATTTGCCTCAAAAGTCCTACTATTACGTTTACGACGCGTAATTCTCATTATTCGGTAGCATATCGACAGCCACGATTGGCGGCAGCACCGTCGCCTGTGCATTGCATCTCGCATCTAGTCTCATCTTCATCTAGTGATTTTGACTACTAGGAAACCCTGTCTTTATATTATTGATAAATCAGGAATGGGATCCCGGACCATTGCAATCTTTAATTCCATAAAATCCGCAGTCTAGTTGGGAACCAAATTTTAAGAGGGAATACAAAATTGGATGGCTGTATTAAACCTCCGTCTCGTCTAAGATTCGCAAATCCTCAAAAGTCCTACTTTTACGTTTACGATACGTAATTCTCATTATTCGGCAGCATATCGACAGCCACGATAGGCGGCAGCACCGTCGCCTGTCCATTGCTTCTCGCGGTTCCAGGGCAGGCTACCGAATAATGAGAATTACGCGTCGTAAACGTAAACGTAGGACTTTTGAGGCAAATAGCTCCCAAGATTGGTCATTAATCTAGCGATTTTGACTACTAGGAAAGCCTGCCTTTGCATTATTGATAAATCAGGAATGGGATCTCGGACCGCTGCAATTCATAATTCCATAAAATCCGCAGCCTAGTTGCGAATCAAATTTTAAAAGGGAATACAAAAGTGGGTGACTGTATTAAACCACAGTTTCCTCTAAGATTTGCGAATCCTCAAAAGTCCTACTTTTATGTTTGCGACGCGTAATTCTCATTATTCGGCAGCATATCGACAGCCACGATAGGCGGCAGCACCGTCACCTGTCCATTGCTTCTCGCGGTTCCAGGGCATGCTACCGAATAAAGAGAAATACGCGTTGTAAACGTAAAAGAAGGACTTTTGAGGCAAATAGTCCCCATGATTGATCTTTCATCTAGCGATTTTGACTACTAGGAAAGCCTGCCTTTGCATTATTGATAAATCAGGAGTGGGATCCCGGAACACTGCAATCCATAATTCCATAAAATCCGCAGCCTAGTTGCGAATCAAATTTTAAAAGGGAATACAAAAGTGGGTGGCTGTATTAAAACACAGTTTCCTCTAAGATTTGCGAATCCCAAAAGTCCTAATTTTATGTTAACGACGCGTAATTCTCATTATATGGCAGCATATCGACAGCCACGATAGGCGACAGCACCGTCACCTGTCCATTGCCTCTCGCGGTTCTAGGTAATGCTACCAAATAATGAGAATTACGCGTCGTAAACATAAAAGAAGGACTTTTGAGGCAAATAGTCCCCACGATTGATCTTTCATCTAGCGATTTTGACTACTAGGAAAGCCTGCCTTTGCATTATTGATAAATCAGGAATGGGATCTCGGACCGCTGCAATCCATAATTCCATCAAATCCGCAGCGTAGTTCCGAATCAAATTTTAAGAGGGAATACAAAAATGGGTGGCTATATTAAACCATCTTCTTCTCTGAGTTTCGCAGATCCTCAAAAGTCCTACTTTACCGTTTACGATGCGTAATTCTCATTATTCGGCAGCATATCGACAGCCACGATAGGCGGCAGCACCGTCACCTGTCCATTACTACTAGCGGTTCCACGGCAGGCTACCGAATAATGAGAAATACGCGTGGTAAACGTAAAAGTAGGACTTTTGAGGCAAATAGCCCCGAAGATTGATCTTTGATCTAGCTATTTTGACTACTAGGAAACCCTGCCTTTGCATTATTGATAAATCTGGAGTGGGATCCTGGACCACTGCAATACATAATTCCATCAAATCCGCAGTCTAGTTGGGAACCAAATTTTAAGAGGGAATACAAAAGTGGGTGGCTATATTAAACCATCGTCTTCTCTAAGATTCGCAAATCCTCAAAAGTCCTACTTTTACGCTAACGATACGTAATTCTCATTATTCGGCAGCATATCGACAGCCACGATAGGCGGCAGCACCGTCGTCTGTCCATTGCTTCTCGCGGTTCATCGGCATGGTACCGAATAATGAGAAATACGTGTTGTAAACGTAAAAGTAGGACTTTTGAGGCAAATAGGTCCCAAGATAGATCTTTCATCTAGCGATTTTGACTACTAGGAAAACCTGCCTTTGCATTATTGATAAATCAGGAATGGGATCTCGGACCGCTACAATCCATAATTCCATAAAGTCCGCAGCCTAGTTGCGAATCGAATTTTAATAGGGAATACAAAAGTGGGTGGCTATATTAAACCACCGTCTCCTCTAAGTTTCGCAAATCCTCAAAAGTCCTACTTTTACGTTAACGACGCGTAATTCTCATTATTCGGTAGCATATCGACAGCCACGATAGGCGACAGAACAGTTGCCTGTTCTATGCTTCTCGCGGATCTACGGCAGGCTACCGAATAATGAGAAATACGCGTGGTAAACGTAAAAGTAGGACTTTTGAGGCAAATAGCCCCGAAGATTGATCTTTAATCTAGCTATTTTGACTACTAGGAAACCCTGCCTTTGCATTATTGATAAATCAGGAGTGGGATCCTGGACGACTGCAATACATAATTCCATCAAATCCGCAGTCTAGTTGGGAACCAAATTTTAAGAGGGAATACAAAATTGGATGGCTGTATTAAACCTCCGTCTCCTCTAAGATTCGCAAATCCTCAAAAGTCCTACTTTTACGTTTACGATACGTAATTCTCATTATTCGGCAGCATATCGACAGCCACGATAGGCGGCAGCACCGTCGTCTGTCCATTGCTTCTCGCGGTTTCAGGGCATGCTACCGAATAATGAGAAATACGCGTCGTAAACGTAAAAGTAGGACTTTTGAGGTAAATAGCCCCCAAGATTGGTCATTAATTTAGCGATTCCGACTACTAGGAAACCCTGCCTTTGCATGATTGATAATTCAGGAGTGGGATTCCAGACCGCTGCAATCCATAATTCCATAAAATCCGCAGTCTAGTTGGGAACCAAATTTTAAGAGGGAATACAAAATTGAATAGCTGTATTAAACCTCCGTCTCCTCTAAGATTCGCGAATCCTCAAAAGTCCTACTTTTACGTTTACGATGCGTAATTCTCATTATTCGGCAGCATATCGACAGCCACGATAGGCGGCAGCACCGTCGCCCGTCCATTGCTTCTCGCGGTTCCACGGCACGCAATAAATTTTTATTTCGCTATCTTAGCTGCATGTTTTGAAAATTGCTAATTTACAATGTCTATATATAATTTACTATTCATTTTTGTGGTATTAAATGGAATATTTGTTTTCCCATGGTAGTCTATTGCCGTCCATATCATTACTCGACTGCCACCCATTTATCGCCTTTACAAGAAAACTTCCTCCTTTTTTAAATCATGAGAATAATAATTCAGACCATCTGGTTCATCCAAATTGAAACGCTTTTCATCAGAAAAGATAACTCTCCTCCTTTTCTTACGTCAGTGTGCCCGTTGCAAACACTAATCTATTGTAGTTTCATTGTGTTTCTTGGTGAGAGAGTCGTCAGTTTATTTAACCACTCATTTCCAATAGGGTTCACTGTTCAACAGCCGTATTTTTGGTGGACAGTAATCTTGGTGTTACGATCGTATTTTTGTTACTTCAAAGGAGAGTCCGAACATAGAGAAGGTCAGAATGAAATTCGAAGGAGAGTCCGAACATAGAGAAGGACAGAATGAAATTCAAAGGAGAAGCCGAACATAGAGAAGGACAGAATGAGTGTCTCTTTCTTTCCCATACGCTGTCCTTCC
>CM052188.1:4227301-4238038 GCA_028455805.1 Lasioglossum figueresi | reverse complement strand
TCGGGAACAGCACGACAAATCGTTGAAGAAGCTGACGTACATACAAATGTACGTAATGTGCAAAGGATAATAAAAGAATGTCCGAAATTAGTTCGAATGAAATTGAAAAAAACCACGTTTAACCGTTCAGCATAAATCGGAGCGTCTGAAATTTGCACAAGAGCACATACATTGGAGAAAAAAATGGCGTCGTGTTGATTTTAGTGATGAGAAAAGGTTCAATCTAGATGGGCCGGATGGTTTCGCACACTATTTTCACGATCCGCGGAAAGAAGAAAGAATATTAAGCTGCAGACACATGGGTGGCGGAGGATTACAGCTTTGGGCCGGAATTGGGTATCGAGGAGTGACCGAAGTCAAATTTATTAAGAAAACTATGAACAGCAAAATTTATATAGATTCGATAGACGAGCAATTAACTAAATTCGGACAGACAATTTCCGGGGAAAATTTTACATTTCAGCAGGATAATGCAAGTATGCGTACCGCAAAATCCGTTAAGCAGTACTTTGAGCAAAACAAAATTAGTGTCTTGAAGTGGCCAGCGAGATCGCCAGATCTCAACATAATTGAAAATTGTTGGGCACAACTAGCAAGACATGTTTACGAAGGCGGAAGACAATTCCAAAGCCTTGCAGATTTAAAAACGTGCATAGAACACAAATGGACAAAACTACGGCCAAAATATATTAAAAAACTGTTTAAGTCACTTCCGAAATGTATGTTGGCTATTCTGGAAAATAAGGGAGGTCACGCAAAGTATTAAACACAATGTTATAATTGTATGTACGTAAATTACGTATTTTTTTCGTATATGTACCATCATTTTGTTTCACCGATTTTTGTTATTTTCTTGTTTCCATAAACAAACGGACATTCTCTTTAATTTTATTGTTTGTAATGTAATTTATTTTGTAATAAAAATGTATAAGTTCCAAAAAAGACTAGATTTATTATGTCCAAATGATGAAAACATTGAATTTTCGTGGTGTGCCATCTTTCTGTCGCGGACTGTATCTAAAGTAAGGTGAAGTAGGGTAAGTGCCAACTAGTTTTTGTGAAGTTGGACTTTAATCTGATCTATTTTCAATCAATTGTACATTCCAATTTTGCGCTTGTATTCATTAATTCAATTTGTCTTGTATTCTTTAATTACCATTTTGTTGAATAATCATCTCACAATTTCTCAACCTCTTCTTCCCAACATTTATTCAAGTAGTATGTATATAATTATATGTACCTTTAATTGTGCATTTAAATATTATCGTGTAATAGCTACATCCAATCAATATAAAACAATAAAATCAAGCTGCATGCTTGTATTTTTTAATTACCATTTTGTTGAAGATAAATAAGTGTTCGTTGATTTATGGACGGGAGTGTACGTCGATTACAAAATCGGTTCTTTAGACATGTCCATAGCAGATAAACAATTGCACAAACAGGCGAAACAATTATTGTAACCAATATACGTAACTATAAGTAGACTGCGGATCTATATGCAAAATAGAAATTGTCTGAATCGATCGCAAGAAATAGAAACCAAATTGCATGTTATTTCGTCCCTTAATGATTTTAATAACGGCGAAATCATATATTAACATCTTCAATTTTAAAAATTATCAAGAAATGCCAAGATATTTTCTTGATATCAAAAAAGTAAACGGAAAGTATATTTATAAATAATGACATGGGTCGGCTTATTTTTGGTCTAGAGATTCGACAGAAAAAGTTTAATTGAAATGGATGAACCCACTACTGTGACCTCTTCTTGCCAGTATTTCTTGGTGAGATATAACAATTCTAAGTCATCTGCTTCGGTGATAGAATTTAAGGGTTGTACTAGACTCCTCCTTCCTCTCAAAATTTTTCATAACTAAATGGCTTGTGATAAAATTATAAAAAATTTGTCATATTTAGACAGTACTGCCGAGAACCTATACAAAAACTTTCAGCTTGAACAATTCATTTTTTGGTGAGATATAACGATATTAAGACATCTTCGGTGATAGAATTTAAGGATTGTACTAGACTTCTCCTTCCTCTCAAAGTTTTTCATAATTAAACGGCTTGTGGTAAAATTATACAAAATTTTCCATATGTAGACAGCACTTTGAAGAACGTATGCAAAAATTTTCAGCTTAAACAATTCATTTTTTGGTGAGATATAACAATATTAAGCCATCTCCTTCGGTGAAAGAATTTAGGGGTTGTACTAGACTTCTCCTTCCTCTCAAAGTTTTTCATAACTAAACGGCTTGTGATAAAATTATACAAAATTTGCCATATTTAGACAGTACTCCCAAGAACATATACAAAAAATTTCAGTTTGAACAATTCATTTTTTGGTGAGATATAACAATATTAAGACATCTTCTTCGGTGATAGAATTTAAGGGTTGTACAAGACTTTTTCTTCCTTTCAAAGTTTTTCATAACTAAACGGCTTGTGATAAAATTATCAAAAATTTGTCATATTTAGACAGCCCTGTCGAGAACATATACCAAAAATTTCAACTTGAACAATTCATTTTTTTGGTGAGATATAACAATATTAAGCCATCTCCTTCCGTGATAGAATTTAAGGATTGTACTAGACTTCTCCTTCCTCTCAAAGTTTTTCATAACTAAACGGCTTGTGGTAAAATTATAAAAAATTTTCCATATGTAGACAGCACTTTGAAGAACGTATGCAAAAATTTTCAGCTTAAACAATTCATTCTTTGGCGAGATATAACAATTTTAGGCCATCTCCTTTATTGTCTCCTAAATTATCACCTGTTTATTGTACCAAATGAGGAAAAATAGAAGATACGATATCTTTTTGTCCTGAAGTGTAAGTCGATTACGAAGTTGGTTATTTTGACACGTCGATAACAAATAAACAATTGCACAATCCTGCGAAAAATTGTAACCGTTATACACCCCCGCTCAGAAGTATGTGAATAACACGTTTAATTTTTTATGCGATCTAGTTTACACAGTACTAGAGAATATATATTTTAATAATAATTACGTGAGTTTCGTATTTCGAAATTTTCTTTTTTCAACCCTTAAATCGTTAACCGGGTACCCACTTTAAATATCCTTTTATAACTTCTTTAATGCTTTTGTCGATAAATAAAAAAGTTATTTTTATGTCTATATTATATACACTCCCGCTCAAAACTATGTGGACGATACGTTTAATTTTTTATGCGGTCTAGTTTATACAGTTAGTAATAAATTCATTAGATATCTCACCAATCATTATTATTATTGTCTTGAGAAGACAGCGAACCACGATAATGGATCATCGCAGATTAAAACAGTATTAGTCCTGCCGAAGAGACTTTTATTTATTCAAGAGATTTTAATAATTAAATTGTACAATTTCTTACTATTAGAATAAATTATACTTGCAACAAAGTGTCCACATATTAATTCCACATAAGACAGCGGATCTTCATGCAAAATTAAAATTTGCTACCCGAATTGCAACGATCTGGGGTGAAATTTATTTTCCTTCTTAATATGTTTAATAAGTTGATAATAATATAATATACTATTCCAAGATTCTTCTAATGCTTTTACTGTTTCAAATTACTTTTTTAAATTGTCACAGATGTATAAAATCCGTTGTCCAGTTATAAGTAGAGGGATTTGAGGCATTTATATAAAAAATGGATCGGTCAATTACAAGACTGTAATTTAATTGTGTTGTTATAGTATTCCCAACCGATTACAATTGTCAACAAGAAATATACCTAAAAAATTATTGCACCCCTGAAGACGATTGCCTATTCTGAAGAACGTCTCCAGAGTTTTGTAATACCGGGTGTACAATTTAAAGCGATTTCGATACGTCCCCTGGTGAGATTCATTGTCTTAACTGGTCTGACAATTCCGCGGGCGAATTCTTCGGAGATTTATCATTCACTGTAATCTTTTATTTTATTAGGGAGGTAGAGAGCAGTGCTGCCAGGTACGGGAAGGTAGTAAAATATACGGACATCCAGCAGAATTAATTAATTAGCCTGATTCGAATAGAAGCTTTCTCGACGATTGTCTCTCCCCTAAAACGAGAAGAAGTGTCTCGAAATCGCGGACGATTCCTCGCGATCCAAAGGACGATGACTGGGCCCCTGGGTAATCGACCCGCTCCTCTTCTTCTCTGTTTTTCTTCTTCTTCTTTTTTTTTTTCGTTCCCCGACAGAAGTTTGCCGAGATGATTCACAGCGATTACGGCAGACGCCGTCTGCGCCCTTGTTGTAATCCATTAAAAGCACTTTAATAAATTGACAAATATATGAAATATCACACGGTCGACCCCTTTGTCTCTGTCCCGTTTGCATGCGTGGATGGATTCGATTACTGTGCCAGGAGAATCTCGAATTTCTTCTGAATGTGCAGTGTGACTCACAAATTAGTACGCAGCCGTCTCCGGCTCTTTTTTAATAATCTAAAGGGTTATTCAAACTGTGTACTCTACGTTTTGTCTCGCAGAGGTCGTCGACGATGCGAAAGCATTTCATTTCGTATTTTACTGGGAAATCATGCTTCGATATTTATTTTAACGTGATAAAGGAAATATAGAAAATCTATAAACAGTTACCGCAGATCGAATAAATGATTGTAATTCAATTTGTCAATGTCAATATTGTGTTATAACGAATTTTATGACAATACGTTATCTGTGTTAATAAACATTTTTATTTAATAAATATATATAAAAATAAAGACAAAAAAGATAAAATAATTTATTCTAATCGAACTTGTTATTATTAAATAATATAATATTAAATTTTATAACAACACTTTTTACTACTATAATTTTATCACGACATTTTATATATGTATTTCTGATTTATATATGGTTTTAGATTACCAAATGTAAGAAATCTGCTGAATTTTATAGAAGAAATATTGTATTAAATCTATAAACAGTAACCACACATCGAATAAATGATTGTAATTAAATTTGTCAATGTCAATATTGTGTTATAACGAATTTTATGACAATACGTTAACTGTGGTGATCAACATTTTTATATAAATATATATAAAAATAAAGACAAAAAAGATAAAATAACTTATTCTAATCGAACTTGTTATTATTAATATTAAAAATAATATAATATTAAATTTTATTACAACACTTTTTACTACTACAATTTTATTACGACATTTTATATATGTATTTCTGATTTATATATGGTTTTAGATTACCAAATGTAAGAAATCTGCTGAATTTTATAGAAGAAATATTGTATTAAATCTATAAACAGTAACCACACATCGAATAAATGATTGTAATTAAATTTGTCAATGTCAATATAGTGTTATAACGAATTTTATGACTATACGTTATCTGTGGTATAAACATTTTATATCAATATATATAAAAATAAAGATAAAAAAGATCAAATAACTTATTCTAATCGAACTTGTTATTATTAATATTAAAAATAATATAAATTAAATTCTATTACAACATTTTTTACTACTAGAATTTTATCACGACATTTTATATATGTATTTCTGATTTATTGATGGTTTAAATCTACTCAATTTTATAGAAGAAATATTGTATTAAATCTGTAAACAGTTATTACCGACTCAACAACTGATTATGATAAAATTTGTCAATTTCAATACTGTGGAATAACGAATTTTATTACAGTTTGGTATGTTTTCTGTGGTAACTGTTTTTATATATTTCTGTTTGCACATTAATCAGAAATATGAATTCATAAGGTTCACTTTCCAATCGAAACGAACGTATTAATTATTTAATACCAATATTGCGTAATAAAAAATTAATACGTTCCTTCGACTGGCAAGCGAACCTTATGGTTTCATGTTTCTGATTTATTTACGGTTTTAGATTAACAAATGTAAGAAATATAATGAACTTTATTTGAGAAATATATAAAATCTAATAAACAATTATCACAGGTACAATAATTTATTGTAATCAAATTTGTTTTTATCAAAATCTTTTTATAGTCAATTAATTTCAGATTTAATTTGAGGGAAATTTGAAGTTTAGATTAATCTTTAAATAATTAAGAGAAAATCTTATGTTTATTTTAAATTATTTTTTATAGAAAATTAATTTAAGAAGTAAAATGAGCGAAATATTCTATTATATTACAATGAATTATTTTATCTGTGGTAACTGTTTGTAGATTTTGTACATTTCTGTTTGCCAATAATTGAGAAACAAGAAATCATAAGGTCCAATTTCCAATCGGATGGAACATATTAATTATTGGTTATCAATATTGATAATAAAAAGTTAATATGCTCTTTCCGAGTGTAAAGTAGACCTTATAATTTATTTATGGATTTAGGTTAACAAATGTAAGAAATCTACTGAATTTTACATAATAATAAATATATAAAATCTATAAACAGTCATAACAGATACAATAACATATTGTAATCAAATTTCTTATTATCAATATCATTTAATAGTCCATTTATTTAGTATTTAAATCGAGGGAAATTTGAAGTTTAAATTAAAGTTTTAAAAAATTATGAGAAAATCTTATGTTTATTTTAAGTTATTTTTTATAGAAAATTAATTTAAGATGTAAAATGAGCGAAATATCCTATTTTATTTCAATGAATTATTTTATCTGTGATAACTGTTTGTAGATTTTGTACATTTCTGTTTGCGAATAATTGAGAAACAGGAAATCATAAGGTCCAATTTCCAATCGGATGGAATATATTAATTATTGGTTATCAATATTGTGTAATAAAAGATGAATAAGTTCCTTCCGATTGGAAAATGAACCTTATGATTTCATGATTCTGATTTATTTACGGGTTTCGTTTCTACTCAATTTTACACGAGAAATCTATAAAATGTATAAACAGTAACCGCAGATAAAATAACTTATTATAATCAAATTTCTTATTATCAATATTGTGCAATAGAAAATTTATTAGAATAGTGATGAATGACGTCGAGAAAGAATTCGATTCTCTTTCCGTAAATTATGAAAGCAGTAGGAAAATCAGTCTGGTCCATTCAGATTAAATTTTTTCTCATCTGAGAAAATTATATTGCGCCATTGTTGAGTTAAACTCATACGCGTTCTAGCAAATTGGACTCGGGCTTCGATATGCCTTCTCATTAAAGCAAGTTTTTTTGCATTTTCTTCCGTTTTATGTATGGAACACTTTGTATGACACGTCTAATAGTTGAAATTGACGCTATTGTTCCAAGTTCCAACATCCTGGTTGACCTTAAATAGTAAATGATCCTATTTATTTTAAAGTATGTGTACAGCTTTGAAAATAAAATATGTTATTTGATGCAGTAATTTTGGAAAATAAGATAATTTATTTGCGGCAGTAATTTCTGAAAATAGTATTTTATTTGAGGAATATTGAAAATGTTTTTATTTCGTCTTTATTTTTAATTTCAATTTGAATTATTATTGCTGAAATTAATGGATCGAATTCAATACATTTATGAGTGTAAATCGTTTCTTAACGATAAGATACACTGTATTTTTATACGGTTTCTCAGAGTATTATAACAATGCAAAAAGTAAAATATTTTATTTCTCGTTTCAGATTGTTGAAATAGAAATATTTTTTTTTGTGGAGTAAATTGTTGAAATCGAAATATTTTATTTTGTGGATCAAATTGTTGAAATAGAAATATTTTATTTTGCGGATCAAATTGTTGAAATAGAAATATTTTATTTTCGAAATTGCGTATCTTATTCAAAATACTATTTTCTTTAAGCAAAATAAAATATTCAGTATTATTTGAAATGTTTGTTTCGCCAAATAATGCCCACCTCTGACTGTAACTAATAGGCAAGAATTATGCCCACAATTACTTTCTTTAACATAAACTCATATACAGAGTGGTCCATTTATCTTGAGACAGTTAATTATTACGGAAACCAGCAGGTATATGAAAAAATGTTTCATATAAAATACTCTTCGTATTGTTAAAAAATGGTAAGTTCAGGAAAAAAATGTTTTATACGAAATATTATTATTTTTCGATGTAGAATAAGAATAAGAAATAAAAAATATGGATTCCCATTTGAAAAAATGAAGTTGCCCTTCATCTGAACCGTACAGGGCCATTATGGAAAAATGTGCATAGCGCCATTAAATGTGCCCCTTCATACGAAGAATATTTTATATAAAACATTTTTCCACATTCCTGCTGGTTTCCGTAATAATTGACTGTCTCAAGATAAATGGACCACCCTGTATATTTTCAAACGAGGCTAATCAAGTGAACGGCACTGTATATTTCCGATTTATTCATAGTTTTAGATTAACAAATGCAAAAAATATTCCTAATTGCACATACAAATTAATCAACTCTCGTAAAACATGCAATCCTTTTTCCCCAACATATTTTCTGCGAAATCAGACGACCATAAACTCGCTAATTAACCGTGCTGTTCTGATTTATTCATAGTTTTAAATTAACAAATGCAAAAAATATTCCTAATTGGACATACAAATTAATCAACTCTCCTAAAACATGAAATCCTTATTTCCCCAACATATTTTCTGTGAAATCTGACGTCCATAAACTCGCTAATTAACGGTGCTGTTCTGATTTATTCATAGTTTTAGATTAACAAATGCAAGAAATATTCCTAATTGCACATACAAATTAATCAACTCTCCTAAAACATGAAATCCTTATTTCCCCAACATATTTTCTGTTAAATCGGACGTCCATAAACTCGCTAATTAACCGTGCTGTAAAGAGTGGAACTTTTTTCGTGTAGTGACGTTTTTTAAACTCGTACTGCAGCGTAAACTCGAAATAACTTTCGGCGTGCTCCTGAAAAGGTATATCGCGATGCTTAATAATAAAATTATGCCTTTATGAAATCCCACAATAAATGGGCGTCGGGTAATAATTTTCGCGCTCGTTTGTTATTGCGAAAGTACGGGAACAAACGGGTGGGAGTTGATGCGGATCGGCTCGGCACGATGAAAGAGAACGGAACGCGACTCGCCGTCGTCAAGAGAATCGAAATAAAAAGTTGTTCATTAACATGCGTGCGCCGGTGTGGAGTAGTGGGAAGAAAAAGTTATCCAATTAAAAATATACCGAATAATAATGGTAGCCGCGCCGTAGCACTAATAGCCGGGAACGTTCTCGAGACCATTCGTTATTTACATTCATAATACGATCGCAATTCGCATCGTTTTAGAAGCCCGTCGACCGCTCCGATAAAATTGCGGCCGAGCGGTGCGAGAGTCATTTGAAATTTTCATGGACCCGCCATGCACCCGTGCCGGTCTGCCAACAATCTGTCTAATTGCATCGCCATCACTAGACACGGTAGACCAGGCCGCTTACCGGAAATCAACAGCGGCCGTTAATTAATTAATCCCTCAGCCACCTCCATCGCTGCCTTCATCGTTGCTTTTTTTCTTTCGAACTCGCGGAATTTTACTTACTCGTAACAAATACCTCGGGGAAACGCGGGGAAACGCGCGTGCGAACTTGTTATCTAATGTCTCCATTGTTCCGCCGCACAGTGGTCTCGATTACACTGTCCAACAAATTTCCACTTTTTTTATGTTACTTTATAACTGTTGGGTACACCTTACAGAGTTTTTTTCGGTGACTCCGAATCTGACCTTAATTTTTCTCCTACACGTACAGTTTTTGAGAAACATGGCATTGAAAAAAAAACACATTTTTCAACTTTAAACAAATATTGTGATGTTATTATAAAAGATATTGAATTGTTCTTTGCGGCAGAAGATTCTGTAGACTTTCCCGAGTAGAATGATATGCAATATTAATACGTTATGAATGTTTAAACATGTTTAAACAATCGTTAAAGATGGAGAGACTATTTTTGCACAGATTTTTGAGGATATTTTTCAATTTATCGGAAAAAATAAGGGTCCAGCGTAAAATTGAACTATATCACGGGTTAGAGCAGACTTTTATCTTGAGAAACACCCGTTTGAAGTTTCCGACATCGATGTTTTTACCGAACCAGTGTGCAAAATATCTACGCCCGACATGAGTTAGAGTGGCTATAAGCGCGCAATTATGTCAGCTTATTTAAATGTTATGCTATTGTTATTTATTATTTATTAATATATTTAGTCTAATCTTAAATGAAATAGTATGTTTTCTTATGTACTATCGGGTAGAGCCTTTTATGACGCATACAATGACCTATGGATCAAGGTCATTCGAGGTCTGGGTTAAGCCAATTGTGATGGAAAATAATTTACAGTGAGGAAATTGAATGAATGAATTGAAATTGTGATGAGATGCGACGTTTTTCTAATAATTGATATTTCTTCATTCATTTATTTAAGGAAACGTTTAAGTGAACGTTTCTTATTTAAGCTTCTTCATTCATTTATTTAAGGAAACGTTTAAGTGTTCGTTTCTTATTTAAGCTTCTTCATTCATTTATTTAAGGAAACGTTTAAGTGAACGTTTCTTATTTAAGTTTCTTCATTCACTTATTTAAGGAAACGTTTAAGTGAACGTTTCTTATTCAAGTTTCTTCATTCATTTATTTAAGGAAACGTTTAAGTGTTCGATCCTTATTTAAGTTTCTTCATTCATTTATTTAAGGAAACGTTTAAGTGAACCTTTCTTATTAAAGTTTCTTCATTCGTTTATTTAAGGAAACGTTTAAGTGTTCGTTTCTTATTAAAGTTTCTTAAAATTTCTTCATTCATATAATTAAGGAATTGTTTAAGTGAACGTTTCTTATTTAAG